>JAVTVY010001461.1:0-32309 GCA_036873755.1 Hanleya hanleyi | reverse complement strand
CCACCTTCACTGAATTTGAAGAAAACTACAGCTAACCCTAATTACACATTATATTAAAACAGTCACAAAACATTATCACAAAAACTTGTGAAACAAGGCTATACCACATTATCACAGAAACTTGTAAAACAAGGCTATATCACATCATCACAGAAACTTGTAAAACAAGGCTATATCATCGAGCGCCTATATCATCGAAGTTTCTCAACCTTGGCTGATAGCTAAATACGAGCGTAGCGTACAAGATCTATGGCGGTACGTTTAGAAAATTGTGTCTAATCCGGCTTAACCTGGGGCTAGGGGCCGTATGAACCTAAGTATATCAAGATCTTCATACTGTTGATATTAACAGACACAATGAAAGCGTGACTGAGATACATCATTCTCTAGATAACGTCTTTACATCGTATATTATATGGATTAAGAAAACTGTTCAGCGATACGAATTTGATATTTATAGAACATCATGATGTTTTACTGGCATCAGTAGCATGTCGCACGCTGGTAGAAAAACACGAATGTAGCGTGCAAGATCTATGGATTTACGTTCTGTAAATCCTGTCTAATTCCGCTTAACCCGGGGCTAGAGTAGTATGAACTCATGTATTTCAAGATCCTCATGGTGTTGATATGAACACACACAACCAAAGCACGACTGAAATACATCCTACTCTAGATAACGATTTAACGAAAACCACATGTATTCAGAATATTGACAAGCGATACGGATTTTGAAACATCATGATGTCTTGCCGGCATCATTGAAAACTGTTGACCGCTACTGTCTTGCAGGAAACTTGACTATTTTTATGTTTACTATGATATATTTTTTGAAGTTGATGCTAATGTTGTTGTATGAATTAGATATTTGGATTAGGGGCTCGGAAATTCTTTAATGGACGACGGCTGAATACTGAATGACGGACTAGACGCTTGTATTCAGTATAATTACCTTTTGTCTTTGTAGGAATTCCAGGTTTGATTTTATTCACTTCAGCGTATACTGGTCCTGCGACTGAGAACGGGATTGAAAGAAAACCTTCATTATTATACAATGAACAGTCGAAACCATATTGACATGTTTTACTGCTCTATAATGTCTCTGATGTATGCTGAAGGACCAAGAAAAGCCACAGTTCATGAATACGATTAACAAAAATCTTGAACACTTGGCCACAGACGAAATCGACTCGAGAGTATCCCCTTAAATATAATCACCTTCTGTTTGGGCAAGTGCCCCAGGCTTGGTTTTATTCACTTCTGCATATACTGGTGCTACTACTGAAAACGAGATTGATAAAGCAGTTTAATATATTATTATCTACCGAAGTGTTAACCAATTGCAAATAACATAAATATTTGCAAGTACAGTGAACAAAATATACACTCGAAAACGTTTCAAGTAGAATGGAGAAATAACATGAACCAATTTGGTAATTTTCTTGTTCTGTAATGTCCCAATATTGCCTTGAATAAACAATCAAGACCACATTTCTTATTCGTGATTAACACTAATCTTGAAACATTATTGTTTTCCAACTTTTTCATTGAAGTATATTTCTTTAATAGTATATATGCACGTCAGAATTTCGACATGTCTACAGATGATGTTGTGGACTCACGATTATCCGTTAAAATATAACCTTGTGGTTGGGCAAGTTTCCCATGTTTGTTTTTATTCACTTCATCATGTACTGATCCTTCAACTAAGAACGATTTTAACATATCGTTACTAATCGAAACGTTAACCACTTGCCAGTATCAATGGATGACACAAAGGGATTTTGACAAAAAACAACAATAATCGTAGAACAGAGAAATAACATGAGCCATATTGATATATTCTGTTAAATATCCCAATGACATGGAATAAATCATAAAGAAGGAGAGTTCAAATTTAAGGATTGTCACTAATCTTGATAATCCCCAAATGATATTTCTTTCATCGTAGTATGTGGTTTACTATATATGTAACAATACAAATCAGAATTCCAGCGATCCCTGAAATATGCACGATTTGAATTGGGCATCTGAAATTCATATTGATGTGAACATAATGACAATGCTGTGATGGAAGTAAAGTCAAAGTGTAATTGAGTTTTCATGCAAAACATTTTATAGTTTACCTGTGCCATTCGTAGGGGGACTGTCAGGCTTGAGTTTATCCACCTGCGAATACACCGGTCCCGCTTGCCCTGGGTTATGGAATAAGAGATGAGGCAATGCTTATCATGCGAATGTTGCATCGGTTTGTAAATCACATTCGTGCAAATCAACAACAAAAATACCGCAAAATATAGTAGTTTGGGAATATCCAAGAATAGAAGATATCTTAGATAGAAAATTATTTAATAAGTTTGAAATAAAAATATATTATCAAAGAAACCAGATCTGCAACAATCCACTGGCGCATCACAGGGAGCGCGCGCCAAAATCAACACTGCGTGGAGAGTCGTACTCATTAACGTAACATTAGATCCAAGGAAAGTGGGCTTTTAACAGATTTTCTCTGTAAATTGTTGAAGATGCCGTGCCCAGATGGTGTAGATACAGCACGAAGGAATGACATATAAAAATATTGCCACAATACAAAAATGTCCTATTGATTCCATTTTTATTTTCAAAATGAGATATTTGGCCATTCAATCCCATACCGGTACTACACTCAGGCAGAATGACTTATCGCCGTTTTTTAGATGAATTTATTCAAATTGTGTAACACCTGGAAAAGGTACCGTGCTCTGACGTTGAAGTATTACTATTGGATTATTTGCTCTTCAAAATTGAACAGTCTGGTGACACATTTTGACGGTCCCCTGAGCCTTCAAACTTTGGAAAAAGACGTGGTGTATGCTACAGCCTAGCCCAGTTTTAATCGGTTTAACTGCTGCGCTGTGCGGCGTGCTTCAGCCGGGCGTATCGCGCGTAACTTGAACCCCATTGTTGTATATGATAGATGTCCAACATATATATCAAAATATACACAAATTATCTGGAGCGCTACCTATTACCTTGTCTGCAAAAATTATCTGGTTTCAATGATGAGTTTCCTGGATTCAAAAGTGGTCTGGAATATCAGATTTGAAATCCACGAGAGTGAGTTACATGTATGCGTGTACGTATTGAACGTTTAGGAATTACAAGTCTTGACTCTTGCTGTGAGGGTATAAATGATCCAAGCGGTTATGTGTTACGTCGTTTAAATGAACGTCTATTGACAAAGAAACTAATGCATAGAATAATATCAATACAATTGTAATGTAAGGATAGTCGAACAATAATAAGACAGTTCGTTCGTTCGGACAACTAATATCCTACAAAATGAATCGTCTCAATCAAAACGTGACTGAGATACATACTCTGGAAGACGACTCGAAAATTAATTGGATATAGAGTAAGGGTCAGTGATTAGGATTTTATGTAAAGAACATCATCAGGTCCTGCCGACATCATTGAAAACTGTTGATCTTTGCTCTATATCGTATTTCATTTCATACATATATGGAATTAGTTATATATATATGTTACATATGTTTATCGGGTGTGGAAATCTATCCGGTTCAGTCAACACCATGGGTTCGTGGCTATCACTTTACAATGTCAGTCTGTTAAGCGAGCCAACCTTGTAAAGTGAAAATATTATACTGTATTTGATGCGTTGAATGTCCGAGGAGCAGATCCAGAACGATCCATTCCCACAATAGTCATTGTAGTATAGATGGGTCATAAATGAAGAAAGAGACTCGACAAATTGTTGGACTGGGAAACGAGAATAAAGAACCTTTTAACTTGAGGTGAACAGCATGTTGTTGAAAAGATGGCAGAAAATTTTAACAAACGGTTAATTAAGCGCGTTGATTTAAGGCGGCCAAGACAGGAAAAACACAAAAGTCTTGGCGTGCGGGAATGGGGAAACAACAGAGGTGGTGGGGTAGGCTCGAAATGGATATAAACGTACAAGTTGAGAGATTTATCCTATGAGATTACACGAATACGTAATCAAGAGGTAATTTATAAAATACAACGGAAATGTATGGATGGAAGCAGAGCATTTCGGAGGTTTATATATTGATAAAATGATAGAAACAAAATGGGAGGTGGTCATCAAACAGCTAAAGAGATCTAAAGCTATGGTCATGAATAACATACAAAATGATTTTCTGAAAGAGGGTGTTGGGAGGTTATTACAATGTCTGAATATACTGTGCCGTAGTATGGTTTGGTTTGGTTTGGTTTGGTTTATGGAAGGACGAAGCGATTATGATAGTATGCACACTAAACGAAATGACCCTTGTGCACAAGATTGAAGATAAATCGTTACTGTACAAGTACAGAGGAATAACTGTGACCAGCAATGTCGGAAATGTTTTGAAGATAGGATCTTAGGTACAAAACTGCAGAGAGATTTCGGGGGCTTACTGGGGGAAGCTCAAGCAGTATTTAGGAGGGTCGAAATGTGCCAAGATACTTTTTTTATATTAACAAAAATCCCAAAACAGGGGCAGGCGTAAAGCCATGGCTGTAGACTGGCTTTAATAGACATCTGCAAAGCACATGACAGAATAGGGAGGGAAGCAACATGTGCAGTTCTCGAATGGCTGGGATATAGTGACAGGATTTTGAATATAGTTAAGCGCTTATATAAATAAGTCAAATTCAGGATAGGCTTTGGAGAAGTCCAGACAGATTTCACAGAAATAAAAGAGGGTTGGAAACAGGGCTGAGTGTTGTCTCCATTATTATTCGTCTCGTATCTAACATAGTTACGAAGGGGGCTATTAGCATCAGGGTGGGCATTACCATAAGGAAACAAACAACGTTTAGGGTATTCTTTGCAGACGATATTTCGCTTTTAGCAAAAAAGAGAAAGTACTTATAGATTCTCGTTGACATAGCAGGAATGTTTGGTTTCGAACGCATGGTCATGTATAATCCCATAGAGTGTGATCATGGTTAATAGAAAAATCAAAAGTGGAACAATATAGGAAAACTGGGTAAGATTGAGGTGCAGGAAGGTGAAGAATAAGATATGGAAGTTGGAGATGCGGGTGAATACAAATATATAGAAGTTAAAGTATTTTTGCGAACCAAAAACAGATGGGAAGAAGGGCCAAGAGAATGCTCGGATTGATCAAGCCTATAATTATACCTCCTGTAATCGTAGTATCTGTGCTATGATACTTTGGGAGGAAGTAACTATCCCCGGAATTTTATACGGCCCCGGGAGTGGAAATTGTGGAGCTTGATAGGCAAGCGGTAGTGGTCCTACATTTAGTAGAACTCCAGGTGGGCAGAGGGATCCTGTAGGGGTAAATGGACCGACAGCAATGGAAGGTATGTACCAGGAGCTGAGATGAACTAGATTGGAGGAGTTAAGTGAGCAAGTTGAAGATAAAGTACTATGGGCGGTTTATTTCCTTGAATGAAGTGAGGTGGTCTAGAGCAGCATGGGAAGAGGGACTCGATAGAAGCAAACCTACAGGATGGTTCGAGAAACTAGAAATAATCAGCCCGCAGTATTATATCAATCTATCGATGATATGAAATAGAGGTAAATCTTGGAAAAAAGAAGTGTCTTTAAAATTATGACAACTGGGGGACAGATGTGAAAAGTAAAACATCACGTCGGCTGTATGGGAACAAACAATGCCCAGAAACCGAGGAATATGTTGGATTGAGAGACGATGTTTGGCAAGGCTTTGGCGTAAGACCTGCCATTGAAAAGGTAATATCCTGGACAAAACACTGACAATACAACTTGCAGCAGATCCTTTGTCAATTATATTTCGTGAGTCTTACACCAAATCGTTGCCCGATGTTTCGTGGTTTTCTTGGTCGCTGGCGACCCATAAAAGATTGAAAAGGGATTTTGAAGATAAGAAATATGACGCCCGTGGGGAAATAGGAGATAGTAAAGACATACTTTTACACTGTGTAAGATTTAAGGTAGAAATGAAGATGCTGAGAAAGAGGTTAATAGATAATGCGAATGGGATACGGTGGCAGCAAGTGTCTTGAGATAATGGAGACAATACATATCTAACTGAGGTACTTGGATTAGGTACGCACGCATTGCATATATAGGAGAGTGGTCTTATTCATGATTGTATCAGGCAATCGAATGTTTGAGGAGTTAGAAAACAATTGGACTAATATATTTAAACGGGACAGGGAATTCACAAACGTATACACCATGTATATAAGGTTGGTAGAACACACCATCATGAATTGTCTACCACTGGAGCACGGAAACATAGTTTGGAGTCCGGGAATGCAGTATAATGGAAAGGGTGTATCTGAGGCCCATGTACATTGCAAAGGATTATATGATTTTGGATGAAAAGACACCACCCGGAAAATACCGGGATAGTTTATCCAGAAAAATAAAGGGAAATGCGGTGTGAAATTACAGGTGTCTATGACGAGATGATATGGCAATGGGTGAAGAAGCATGGCGAGGGGTATATTGCGATATTTGATCTAAGAAAATATGGGGAAGCTGGTGAAGGTACTGATGATTACAGCTGTAGTTCATTGGACCAAATAGGGACAACGAAAGGAAAGCCTGGATATTTGATTGAGGAAATACTGGGAGAAATTCATGAGGTACATATAGCATTGATACATACTGTTGGCAGGCAGAGAAGTACGCGGATATTTGATTAGAAATTGTTTGGATTTGTGATTGTTTGGAAATACCCGAGTACAACTGGTAGATGATGAAGGAAATTAGATGAAAGACTGGGTGAGTTGGCTAATGTTAGATATATGGGTACATTGGTAAGGATCTATTACGAGGAACGTGTATATTAATTATCAGTGGCTATGCCTCATTGGTACGAAGGAACAGATATAAGATGGTAGCAGTGGGTAGAGGGGTTACACGGCTTACTCTGTATGTGTAACAATTTATAAACAACACAGAAACACAGGTATAGATTAATAAAATATATTCATTTGGCCAACAAATGGGTCAGACTAAGCTGCCAGTTGGTGTCGTGCCCATGCTGTGTGGTGGCTTGCACCCGTGAATGGGTTTCGGCCGATTGGCTTTCGCCCGATTGGCTGACCATGTGAACGGATGTGCTCGATTGGCTTTCGCCCGATTGGCGTAAGCCATGTTGGCTTACGCCCAAATGGCTTACGCCAGTGAATGGCTCACCATGTGAATGGGTGTGCCCGATTGGCTTTCGCCCGTGAATGACTCACCAAGTGAATGAGTGTGCCCGAATGGCTTTCGTCCGAATGGCATGTGAATGGGTGTCCCCGAATGGCTTTCGCCCGAATGGCATGCGAATGGGTGTGCCCGAATGGCTTTCGCCCGAATAGCATGTGATTGGGTGTGCCTGAGTGGCTTTCGCCTGAATGGCATGTGAATGGGTGTGCCCGAATGGCTTTCACCCGAATAGCATGTGAATGGGTGTGTCTGAGTGGCTTTCGCCTGAACGGCATGTGAATGGGTATGTCCGAATGGCTTTCGCCCGAATGGCTTATACCTGTGAATTGCTCACGGTGAATGACTGGCCGAGTGAAATGAACTGCGAATGGCTGACCATGTGAATGGCTGCCGTGAATGCTGTGTGAATGGCTGTCATGTGAATGAGTAGAGTGCGAATGCAGATAGTTGCTGCGTGAATGGATATCCCTGCGAATGGTAGATCATATACTGAGTTAACAAACTTTATACAGAGATATGAAAGTGTGTGAACCAACATAAGCATTACATACCACTTACTTAATGAGCTTGCTCCCTAGATGATATTACTATGCACTCGATAGCCTTATGAAACATCTTTGGGGACATATAGTTATGCCCAAAAAATGAGACTAGATATGACAATAGGCAGTCTTGTCATTTAGGTTATCGGCTGATGACAAAAGGAGAGACTTGAGCAAGGACATCACGACTGTTTCAACCGGACTGTATGACTTGTGGTAGACTGGCTAATAGAGGCATACCATTGACACATCTGGGTACATATGGCCGCTCCAAAACTGCCTCTTCAACTGATACTCTGCATGCCATCTGACTATATAGCACTGCCACGATATGATTACCGCACATAATTCCTGGGTTGCACTATTACCGAGGGCAAATCCCCAAGATGATGTAAGCTGTTATTGAAATCGTGACTTCGTAAACACTTGGAGGCCACTTCAGTACTTCTGTTTCCTTTCAAATCATGGATGGAATTGTGTCAGGATTTTGTACTGGCGAAACCATGACGTTGCATACAACTAGCTTCCCTTTCACAAGCAATGTTGTAATGCGCAGAAGGAAGATGAGTGTTCAACATAAGAGTTGTCAAGCTCCTATTCCTATTTACACCTGATATCTGGAAAGATTGTCCTGGAGGTCACAGCAGGTTATGGTCTGTCTACTTCTGGTAACCCACGGAACTTCCGTGTTGTTGTTGTTATCCGAAACCGTGGGACTTGACATGACTTCGCCTGCATGCTAAAATGTTGCAGCATGCTTCCTAGTCTGGATACCTAACCCACATTACGCTACGTCATCCTTCGCTGCATATATGTATCCCATCGTTGTTATTAGAGACGGGTATCCAGTCTACATGCATTGGCGATGTCTTGTAACACCAGAACGCATGTGCTGAGATTGCCTGCGCAACCAAATGTGCGCGAACAAATATAACTTCCAGTGAAAAATCTCATGGTTCGACCCGCTGCCGATCTTTCATCAATCACAATAAGTTGCTCCCATAACTCCCCATGATTGGGCATATTGAGAATCAGTCGAAACGTACAATATTGTGGCGAGTCAGCGGGCCTTCATATCGGTAGGCGCCCAACGTTTTTGATAAAGTTCGAGTCCAACGCTGGCGACATCATTCTTGGCGGGCGGCAGACGACCTGATGAAAAGACAGGACCGATAGTCGTTCTATTTCCCATGACGCGGAACGAGCAACACATACACGTATTACGGGATTATAAAAGTCTCTTCGGACGGAACGTCGATGCAAGATGGATGACAGAATCGTCGATAAAGTTAAATAAATTTCGGGAATATTTTAACCGTCTGGCATGCCGCCATCGATTCCACCTACACGTGACCAGATATCAATATTCATGCTACAGGTTTCATTCACGTTGGTAAGAAGAATACATGTTACCAGGCCTACTGAGCTGGACAGGCTCAGAGGTGTCTGTGAGTTTACAAATTGGACCTAACATATTAGGACCCCAAGTGCCCATCGTACACGATGGACTGCCGAAGTCGAAACAAATCAAACCAAACCATGTGAAGATATTTGCGCATAATCAGGCTATAAATCTCCTTCACGTATTCACTTAGTTGAATTTCATAACTTAATAGATTATATTAACAGTTAAAATATAATGAAATGCGGGACGAAGGATACCTTTATTATTCGGTGGTTGTTTTCCCCCAGATTTTGGTTTGTTGACTTGCGAGTACAACGGTCCACTTTCTAAAACAGAAATGAAAGTTTCTATCAGATGCATCGCTTGTCGCATTTCGAAACTTGCATTCACACAAGTAGGTCATCGGCTTGGACATATTTCTGTTGAGAGAGAGTGTCTTGGGTATATGTATATTAGACTCATCACAACTATGTCATTCATCAATATATTTGTAAACTATTTCTCTGCTGTTGCCAATTGCGACGAGTTACGACAAGCAAAGAAAGTCAATCTGAATTCCTCAGACGAAATAGTCCGTTGACCATTTAATTAAATTCATATATTCTTCCAATTGTATCAGCAATACCTCAATCAGCTTGTTTCGCATTTTGTTGTTGTATTCTAGTTTAACAGCATAGCTTTCATACATAAAACCTCGTGCCAACTAAAACAAAAAAATAAATAAAATAAATCTGCCAGTCCACCCCACTTCACTGGTTAGCAGGTGATGATGTGCGAATGTTTGTTTAATGAGCCTTATCAACAACATCAATTCGAAGCTATTTTTGGATCGTTGCACAATATCTGCAAACAAACCAGATGCCTGGAGATCATATGATCGAAAATGGAGTAACAGTAACATTAGTAGATATGGTGCAGGGATACTTTACCTTTAATTGAGAACTTGGATTTTCCAGATTTCTTTGCTTCTGAATAAACTGGTCCACCTTCAATAATAGTACGATATTTTTAGTGAAATCTCATTCAACAACATAATTTTAACAAACAAAAAACTAAATATACTCCATACTCTGACTAATAGTAACGGACCAAGAAGTAAATTGCTTCTGCCTATCACTAGATCCCGTGTATACTCATAATATTTATCTCTTAGCTTTTGTTGATGACGCCAGGAATGAAGTTTGACCATTTAACTTTGATCGGCACAGTTTCAATTAGCTGTAACTACAGCACCTCTGAAACCGATTGTCCTACTGCATTCTGACATATATTCTATATAACCCTTCAAAACGGGTCCAAATTTCAAAGATTGTACACTATGTTGATACCCATACAGAGGAAAATATGCAAAACAGTAGTAATAAAGGTGATGAGTTATAGTCATAACTACATCTTATCATCATAATGATGAAGTATCTCCGTGTACTGATAATGACGTTTGGTCATCAACATTTATTGGGGAATTGGATTCCTCCACATTGAATGACGATTAACTGACCTCACCACACGTTGACATCTGTTAAATGACGATACACAGCAAAATTGATGACACCAACAAATGATAAAAGGATCGTCTTTGAGGCTGTTTCTAGCATTTCTAATGAAGAAAGTGAGTACTCTGACTAGGGGATTTTTTTTTAAGACTTCAGCTTCAAAATTTTAACAGTATTTTCGTTATTTTGGGATAACGCTATCTTAGAATAGCACAAATTCTAGTGCTGAAAATTTGGCCGAGTCCCGTGCAGGATTCGAACCAGCGACCTCAGAGTCAGGCACCCAGTGTAACCAAAATTTTACACTGGTAACCGTATAATTCGCCACCAAGATGCGTGTACAATATACCGCGTGCATTTCCTGGTAATATACTAAAAAACTGTTTGCAGATTGAAATTTCAATGAATTAACAGAGTTATATAATTGAAATAATGTTTACCTGTCGGTTCATCTTTCTTTTCCTTGTTGACTTGTGCGTATAAAGCGGCAGGAGCTACAGTGGCACCTGGTGAACACACAAAGCACTTTAACAAATGAAGTCTCGTATCGCTACAAAACGTTATTATCCGTTGTCATCCACAAGAAAGTTTGCATTTGTTTACTATTTCCAGCTTCTAAATGCTACTATGACAAGTAATATGCACATAGATTATCCCAAAGTTTACGTAAGTTTAATTACATGATGTAGATTGCTGTACATTGTATATTTTGCTCTACAGTTCATTACGATCTACTCTACCAAAGTGTACTGCATCCCACAATTTAATTTCGAGCGTAACTGATTTTCGAAAAACAACAACATGGCAGCCAATTGTTTTTTCAGTACTCTATCTCTGTGTAATTGTGCGCCTTAATTATGAAATTTCAGAGAATCTATTCAGAATTAAACATTTTCAATATTCGCGTGTTATTTTCAAATCACAATGATGCGTGGTTTGTAGTTTGAACTGGCCAAATGTGACATACATGTAATTAAATTTGACCCAGAATTTGAAAAGTTTTAATAAAGAATACAGATAACATTATACTAAATATTATTCTTGCAGGTTACTGAACGGAACATGTCTTATAATCTATCATTACGGTACAATATGAACCAGCTAAACTCGTTGATGGTTGTTATGTTTTACATATAACCGTGTGTTATATAAACGTATTATGAATAGATGTCAATACCCGTCCTGAATCTCATGAACAGCTTTTTCTTGAAAAATGGTAAATGAAGAACAACAGACGTTTCTTCTAAGAACGATATCCAAATACAATAGTCCAGCCCCTTCTACAATCTGGCATCAATTATTTGCTATTTGAACAAACTTAAGTGCACGTACCAATATGATAGAACGAAGTTTTATCATGGAACACAAGTGATTGAATAATAATTATAACAAGTTAAATGCAATTTATTTCCAGAGTTCAAAAATGATGCACTGATTCGATCATTACCATTGCGTTCTCTTCCTAAGACACGTTCGGCGTCGTCTAGCTCATATGGCGACTCCAAAGCATTACTGCTGCTGAAACTCGGGTCATCACCATAACTACTGAAATCCAAATGCAGGAATGTACAAAATACAGTTGCATTATTATTATAATTTATCTACTATTCCAGTTTACAATTTTTCCAGTTGTATTTTCGAAGTGTTTAAAACCATAAGTTGTATTGATACCGTCCAGACAAAAAGTCTATTAAACGAAAAACCTCACCGTTATAAGTGCTTGGTATTTGAATTCATAATAATGTTAGAATTATAACTTATAGGTAAAAGCAGCGGAAAAAGCTATGCAGTCAGTCAGTCTGATGTTCAAAGCTTTAATGCACATATTCTTCCTATCAAAAGAGTGCTATTAAGATTCGCAAGCGGTGCATAGCGTGTAGAGGTCGTTTGAATTCCATTCAGTTCACGATCTCCGAAAAGAATGAGCGACACAGAAAGTGTCTCCAAAATTCGTACGTTTTTTTTTCAGTCGAGAAACAACTGCTTTAGGGTCGGGATTTCTTTGAGAATTAACGCAACATATACAGGTGGTAGAACAAGATGTCGCTCTACTAATCTTATAACCACAGAGGCCAATATTCGACAACATCTCAAAACCTTTACAAAAACAAACAATCTCTCTGATGATTTAAATCTCAACCAGGTGTGTATTCTAGGTATTCACGTGGACATTGTGAATGGCATGACCACACGGCCCCTAGTATCGGCTCGATCGGTATTAGATACAAATATCAAAGAGCAATGATGTAATATCCAGTTATGTCATCTGGTGGAAGCAATGAACTATGTGACCTCTGGACGGAAGAAACGGGTGATATTAGTAGGATGCAATTTATTATCCAAAAGTCTAGCAACCGAGTTAAAATTCACGAATGAAGAAAAGGCGAATTTTGGAGACACTTGATTATGAAGTGTGCAAGGTATTATTCAGAGAAGCTGGTCCCGAAAGAACCAATAACAGCACCGCTCTAATACCATACCAAGACCTTGAAAACGAAATCTTTGAATATGATGTTAACCAGTTACGGTTATGCCTGATCAGCTGCATTAATGATCTTAGCTGTCTTCGTTCACAATCATAATATGAAATTAATTTGACATTTTCGTAGTCAATGGACCTCCATAGACCCACTCCTCGGGGATTTTTCAAGACGATGTATTTCAGATACCGTATTCGATTCTGTATTATTGTGGCCACAACTTCCGTGGTGGGTGTGGGCGACACATGCACCCCTGTGAGTTAAACAAGATCTAAATTCGAATTTCCTTAGAGCGCTTAGTTCTAGGGTCCATTCAAGTCACAAGAATATTATGTTCAATATGTTTATTTACTTCCGTGTGTGACCAGAAACAACAATTTATTATTTGCTTGAAATTTGATTCTATCGTAGCTCCGAAATCCAATATGACGTCCACTTTCTTTAACTTTTCCCACAACGTGCAGCATATTTCCAAATATAAGCGTACGAAAAAATTTTTTCGGCTGAGTAATATGCTTACTGGAGTAATCATCATAAAATTTGGCATAATTGAAGAATTTTAGGAAGAATTCATCCTCTATAAATTAAAAATGACATCCAGAAGAAGTCATAATGTTATATTTTTTTTATGTCTTTCTCCCCCTCGAGTTAAATAAAAATAATTAAATCATACAGATGGGCTTTAGATTCATACAAATTCCCCTAATTATGACGAGAAAGGTAAAGAATCAGATCCAAAGGACACTTGACACCACAGTTTGTTTTCTTATTATTCCTTGGGCTCAGGACTAAAATTATGCAAATAGGCTTGACCCAAATGATAGGTTATGGAGAGCTTGGGCCTAATTTGTGCATATGTATTTCGTGGTTAATAATCTGCCTTGAATTGAATGGACATGATAAATTTGAGTGTCCGATAACCTTACATTATCGCCATTTTCAATGTAACCATTATGATGTCCGTAAAGGATTAAGCTAAAATCAAAATGGGCTTAAGATGAAAGAGTGACAGAGAGAGAGAGAGGGGAACAGAATTAAGGTTTAACGTCGCGTTCAGCAATATTTCAGCTATATAGCGACGATCAAACAAAATTCTAAGTAATCGAACTAATAACTTAGTAATCCAACACATTAAAACATACACACATTGAAACTGATGCAACAAACCAATTTCTCTCAAATAACCCAAGACACAGTCCTCCCTCGCCTGACTAAAAAGATCTTCCAATGTAGTCGCTCGATAAAAAGAATCTATTACAATCTTAAAATCTACACTCGATAAGAATATGTTTCACTGTTAGATCTTCGTGTGGCATTGAATACACCTTGGGACTGGATCTTTTTTAGTAAATGTTCGTGAGTTAATCGTGTACGACCTAAGATGATCAGCAATGATGTGAAAACATCTCCTTTCTGACGAATGTCTACTTCGGGTTGAAAATTGTCTCTTGAATTAGAAGAATAACGAATGTCCGCCATCTTGAATTCAAGAAATAGTCATTTTGTTGAGATTATGCTAATGAAACCACAGTATGTTCACAGATGAATTGATAGATGCAAAGTGTATATGAATTAGCACCTAAAAGGTGCATTTGCCTCTCAGGTTTAAAAACGTTATTTTTAGTGTGTAAACAGTGGAATGAAAGAAGAGGATTTCAACATTGGGAATCAGACTTCTCGGAGAAACTAGCATGTACTAAGTAAATTTCAAACATTCCAGAAAAGGTTCACGGCCTTGCCAAGCATGTATTCATGTAATGGTTGATTAAAAAGGAAAATAAAATAAAAGGAGTTTGGACAGTTACTACACATCCATACGGTACTAAGCCTGAAGCAAGTACGTTTCAATAACAACGCATGTAAGGGAAGTTGGAAGAGGTGCCGACATACTGACAGGGCCACATGACTTCACGGTACAGTCTTCTGGTTAACCTATTCTAGAGTGTTGTATCTCAGGTATGGTTTTATTATACCTGTTCGTGTGGCAACTTGGATGACATGGCCAGACGGCCCCCAGCACCGGCATAAGCGGTATTATATACAAATCTAGAGCGCCATGATGGAAATGCTCTGACAACTCGTATATTGGTAATTGGTGAGCTGGGTCGCTGTGACAACTCATACACTGGGATTGGTGAGCTGTATGGTCGTCAGATGAAAGTGACGGCATTTAACACAAATGACTAGTCTGTAAGGCCCGATGTCAACCTAGCATCAACTTCCCAGAATGCCAACCTATATCAAAGACCAAAAGGTCTGTACAGGGGGGCGGACCTCGGGGACGAAACGTTCACCAGCAGAATCTCGCCATATACAGGTAAAAATTACAACGCATATAAGGGAAGTGGGAAGAGGCGCCGACATACTCACAGAGCCACATAACTTCACAGTATAGTCTTCTGGTTAACCTATTCTAGAGCAGACATAGGCAAAGTGCAATAAATGTGGCACAATGATCAGGACGATGTAAAGAACTGTACCATGCACATCTGCAATATAATAAACATGTTCCATATAAGTTTCAAAGTTGTCAATCAACTAGCAACCGAGATATTGACCAGACAAGAAATTGTTGCTGGGTGGGATAATGGACTATAAGTCTTTGGGATATCAGCGTGAAGCGTAAACAAACGTGCAGATCGACGAGGTATTATACGCATCTTCCATGTATGCTTCGGGGTTATCCATCAAATAGTATCCGAGATATGAATCGGACAAGAAATTGTTGCCGTGCAGGATTATGTAATGGATGACTGGTTATGCTGACAGAGTAAACAGCTATTTGTAGACAAAGTCATAAAAATAACTAAATACCCTTTTCAATAGTGGGTAATGATTCCAAACCGAAAAAAAATCAGAAATGAGTTCAAAGTCTTTTATCAGCGTATTCGTAGTGCTTCAAGCAGGGAAAGATAACTTTTGTGTGAAATTTCGTCACAATTAGATTCTTTCAAACCATTACAAATTGTCCATCGAACAAGGAACAACAACATAACGTAATGGTACTGGAAGAAAATTCCAGAACTTACTGAGAACCATGCCAGAGGTCATGGCGGCCACTAGGCGAAATTTAGGAATACATATGAGGTTTTCATTTGAAATACGTAGGAAAAATATAGGAAAATATTCTTTGATAGGAATTGATAGAAACTGTGACAGTAGGGTACACACTCATCCTAACCAGTGCAAAAAAAAAATATCTGATATAAACACACCAACTGACAACAAAAATACACTGCAAAGTAAATGGCTCGTATAAGAATTATAGAAAGAGTTCGATAAACCAGCACAAAACACAGCAGGGAAAGATAACTTTTGTGTGAAATTTCGTCACAATTAGATTCTTTCAAACCATTACAAATTGTCCATCGAACAAGGAACAACAACATAACGTAATGGTACTGGAAGAAAATTCCGGAACTTACTGAGAACCATGCCAGGGGTCATGGCGGCCACTAGGCGAAATTTAGGAATACATATGAGGTTTTCATTTGAAATACGTAGGAAAAATATAGGAAAATATTCTTTGATAGGAATTGATAGAAACTGTGACAGTAGGGTACACACTCATCCTAACCAGTGCAAAAAAAATATCTGATATAAACACACCAACTGACAACAAAAATACACTGCAAAGTAAATGGCTCGTATAAGAATTATAGAAAGAGTTCGATAAACCAGCACAAAACACAGCAGGGAAAGATAATTTTTGTGTGAAATTTCGTCACAATTAGATTCTTTCAAACCATTACAAATTGTCCATCGAACAAGGAACAACAACATAACGTAATGGTACTGGAAGAAAATTCCGGAACTTACTGAGAACCATGCCAGGGGTCATGGCGGCCACTAGGCGAAATTTAGGAATACATATGAGATTTTCATTTGAAATACGTAGGAAAAATATAGGAAAATATTCTTTGATAGGAATTGATAGAAACTGTGACAGTAGGGTACACACTCATCCTAACCAGTGGAAAAAAAAATATCTGATATAAACACACCAACTGACAACAAAAATACACTGCAAAGTAAATGGCTCGTATAAGAATTATAGAAAGAGTTCGATAAACCAGCACAAAACACAGCAGTTATTTTAATACAATCCCATAGACCTAGATGTATTATGTTATTGGTAAATTAAGTTTAGTTATGTGATTGAATTTTTCATGGCCTTATTTTTATGACCAAACCTATTTTGGAACTACATGAATTGGAGCGATATGTAATTACACTTCGGAAGACACACCACAAATGTATTTTCCTCACACCAACGAAGTTTCCCTTTGGACTAAGTTGCGAATCGTCCATGATTGAAACAGTCTGTGAACGGCTAGAAATGTATTGCCGAACAAAGCATTTCTTCAGATTAAGTTAGGACAGGCCAAATAAACCCAACACTGGTTCGCGATAACAGGCCAGAAATGTATTGTCAACAGTAGTCAAAGTTCTCTTGGGAACAGGCGATAAATGTATTGCCCACATGCCGTCGAAAATTCATTTCGGACTAAGATAATGGCTTAACAGTACAGACCAGAAGATTATTGCTGACCAAGGATTTCCTTCGGTCTAAAAAAAACTATCCATCATACATTGAATCTCTAATTAAAACAGGTAACCAGTCTAGTGCTGCAAATCATGGACCTCAATGATGTTGGGAACAAGGGGCATATATGGTCTACCAAAGGACGAGTTACAGTAAGACGGAGTTCTGTCCTATAGGTGTTGCACTAAGAAACAGAATTTTCATTTTAGCAGTAAAACTGCCATCTTTTAATATTTCAAAATAAAACAATAGCTGGTAAAACACGAGAAAAGTTGACCCCAAATTATGCATGATGTGCATGTTAATAGGATGTAAAAACGTGCAAATGTGCGTTTTTTTCACACTTTGGGGGGAATTCGCATAGTATTTTCCACAATTCCGGAAAAACACCTCGCCAACCAAATTCATTCTGATATTAATTTTGTTATAATATAATCATGCTTCACTTGTGTTAATTTTATTTTTGTTCAAGAAGTTCTTTTTGATAAAAATAGAAAAATCGTTGTCGTTTTACAAACTGGCACGAAATCAGCGATTGCACCAGTGGCCGTGTGGTGTGGTTCGTTCGCTTCGGTGACTCACAGTAGAGATTTGTGAGTTCCAATCATGTCGCCATCAAGAATATTTTTTCATGTCCATAAATGTTTGCGATTTTATTCTTCGAATTGTGAAGCATAATAGAACTTTACTATGTCTTCATTGACAATTAAAATTATAGATTATATATACGCATACATGTAATTTGACAATACATGTATGTCTGATGTTGGATAACCTTCTACCTTCAAGTCAACCAAGAACTTTTTTATTTGTCAATTTTCACTCAGATCTATTGCGTTGAAAGCATCGGAGAAGCCGATTTATATAATTTTTGAGTGATCGACTGTTGTCAGCATGGGTGCCACATTTGTAAAGGTGAAATGCGAACTGTGTGTCAGACTTCTATATACCGTCAGACCAAACAAGAGAATTATCTGTTCCACAATTGCATTAGGCTCAGGGTGAATGTGCGCATGATATAGACATACTGGGATCGATTTGTCCACGATGTGAATGACGGTTTTACAAATCTGCTCGTGGAAACAGTGAACCGGCAGCACCCAAGGCTTCGCCTCCCTGACTCACAGTATGTACAGTACCCACAAGAATTCGTTTGGAGTGGCCTAACCTCAAACCGGTGTCATTTATGTTTAGATATGGGGATTCCGCTGTTTCGCGCAGCGTCATAGAGCTTCTAAATAATAGCGGCTTGAAAATACAAGGTCAGGGTAGTACCGCCCGCTATCTTACCGCAACTAGTCCTTTTACTTGTGCAACATTTCCCTATTCAGTTTGGGTTTGATGCAATGGATTTTTCCGACTTTCATTGGACAGGTTGACCTGGCTACAGTGAGCCTAAACGTATCTTTCAAATGGATCATCTAATATTTGTCCTGACTTATATGCACCCATCCTGCGTTATTCGTCAACTATTAAAACGAAATGGTCTTAAAGAGGGGTAACCCTCAATGGCCACAATTCCCAACTGTAACTAATCATGTGTATTTCATGACGATGAAATCAATACTGCCCAAGTGAAATGTGATGTTGTTTTCTAAAATGTATAACACGGTTATTGATCAGAATTTTTATGCTCAACAAACTACCGATATTGCACAGAAAAAATACTCTTAGCTAGCCTGTGCTGAACTCTAGCTGAGCAAACCACATATTTTGAACCAGAAACAGAAAATCTTAAAGATGTAACAATTAAGCACATAACAAAAGATTAAGGAACGTCTAAGTTGAACACAATCGATATGCAAATAATAAATATGAAAAACACAGAAACACTATAGAGACTATAAAGAATAAGATGCAGAACTCTTTCTTATGGAATAAGAACGTTGTATTCTGTGAAAATGAGTAAGATGCAAACCATGTCAAGACTTGCCAAGACTGGCTGACCCTACTGGGGCATCTAGTGCTCGCGGATCAACAGAGACAAATATTTATATTCTCGGTTGAATAATATCCCAACAGGTTCAACAGATTAATGAGCTATAGTGTGCATCTGGTCAATTTCAGAAATTAGCACCAGTTAGCACCAGGGGGGGGGGGGGGGAAATCGACTACCTACGCCATCAGATTGTTGACATTCTCCACAAGACCCGTTACAGCGAGACAACCTCAGGAAAGCAGAACGCCAAGTAATCCGGGAACTTAAATCCGACAAATCCATCACCATAGTTCCTGCTGACAAGGGCCAGCCCACAGTCACTTTGGACAGGACCAAGTACCAGGACATGGTAACTTTGATGCTGGGAGATACATCAACATATAAGACCCTGAATACAGATCCGACCTCCATAATTGACAAAGACCACCGAGCTCTAGTGAAAGAACTACAACACAACAAAGAAATAGGCCAGGACCTGTACAAAAAACACACCCCACCCTTAGCCCCCGTATGCACGAGCCACAGTGAAGATCCACAAAGACGCCATCAAAGTTAGCTTGTTGGTCTGCAGTAGAGATACTGTGCATTACAGCGCGGCCCAGCACCTAACCCAGCTGCTAGCACCACTGGGGAAGACGGCCAACTCCTTCATTAGAGATTCTACTGATTTTTGTGAAAAAAAATCCTTCCCATCCAAAACCCAGGCAGGATGGTCAGTTACGACGTGGTAGACCTCGTCACCAACATCCCTGGAGAACGGGCCATGGACACCATCAGGAGAAGAGTTACAGAATCTCGACCTACTATGAAAATCTCCCTGACTATTGACAGCATTATGAAATCAGTGGAATCCTGTATCAACTCCACATACTTCACATGGGGCGATAAGTTATGTGAGAAGGTACGTGGATTACCTATGGGATCCCGTCTATCCCCGGTGATCACTGAAACTTACATGACCGAAATGGAAGAATCCGCTCTCCTCACTGACCCATTAAACCTATGTGCTGGCACAGGGAAGTCGACGATGTTTCTTCCGTTCTTCAACATGGCGATGACCCTACCATCCTTCTCAACCACCTGAATGCCCAACATCCGAGAATGAAATTCACCATGGAGAAAGAAAACGACAACAAACTCCCCTCCCTTGACGTTCTAGTCCACAGGCAGAATCATATCTTCAAAACCCGTGTTTATAGGAAACTCACCCACACCGACCAATATATCCATTACTTATCCAACCACCAAAGTAAAGTTAAAGCCGGTGTGGAAGCAACCGTGGTCCGCCAGATATGAGGGTCCGGGGACCATGGTATCTGGATCTGGGTGCCCGAATACGAAAGTCCTCACTCGGAAACAGTTGTCCCCCTATCAGTAGAAACCAGGGTCCTGGTATCGTTGGTGTCCGGGTCACTAAAATCTAGACAGGAATGTCCCTTCTCATATATATAGGGCCCGGACCATGGCATCACAACTATGGAAGTCCTCAGAGTCCGGCATACCTCAGAGTCCGGTTGACCTATATATGAAACTAAGGGAATAGTAAAGACTAGAAATTCTGAACAGAGGTTCGGCCAGCAAATCGGTAGTGCAGTGGGTAAAGGCATAGACGGTGGACAGTACAGCAGAAGGTATACGATTGTGGGTTCGATCCTAGTCGAGATCAGTTGAAAATGTTTGATTTTCTGCATTTCTCATGTACAGCTTTAGTACGTCTTGTAAAGTTATACCGTCGCATCTTTGTTAAATATGTACATATTTAAGTCAATATACATATTTACGGTGGCCCATATACGACATGCTATTAATTTTAGTTTTGTATATATATTTTTCCAGATTGGGTGGGCCGGGGTGGGTGCAAACGTTTTCAACAAGGTGAAAAGTTTTTCACCGGGGTGAAAAGGTTTTCGCCTAGGCGCAAACGTTATCACCCTGGTAGAAACCTGTTTTAACCCAGGTGAAATCCTGTTTTCACCCAGGTGAAAATCTTCTAACCCCGGTGAAAACGTTTCCACCCAGGTGAAAACCTTTTCACCCAGGTGAATGGAAAGTTTTTATCAGTTTTTAAGGAAATTCCTTGACATGGTAAGGAATACTCCTTAGTTATGTTGAGGAATATTCCGCCAGTATAACAGTCGTGGAATATTCCTTAAATTTTTAATATTTTTTCTCTGTACCTGAAGAGGTGTGTATAAAAGCTGACATCCACATATACCTGTCCACAATCGGACCCGTGTCATCCTTAGCTCCTGCTGATAGTCTGCGATATTTGGCCAACAATATAGACAAGTACGAAGCCGGGAAACCTCAGCAAGAGAAATGTTCCATACGTTAAAAATCCGTTGTTTTGATCATTGAAATTGAAAATATTTACTATGAGTTTTATCTTTGATTGTTTGAGCGAGATACTATTCTTTTTGGTATAACCCATTTACATAGAAATGCGAGAAGTGAGTCCTTGTGACCCACAATTAATATATTTTGTAGAATTCATATATGGTTAATATGTATACATTATCGGTAGTTCAACCTAAGGCGTTCGCAAACTAATGGTGTATTCGTGACAAACACCGGGTATATTTGCCTATTCCATCCAAGATTGAATAAGGGTGGCCCATCAATATTTTGTTTTACATTTTTTTATTACATTTTCTGCATTTATTGGGGATATTCTTGATTTTCGCCTATTTTCTACAAACAGATTTTAGTTGATCACTTGTTTTCTTTACATTGTTGTCATTTCTAGTAACGTCGTCATAAATGTCTTTATCGTTTTTTTTTCCAACGAAAACCAAACAAAACTCTTGGAAACGTTTACACCGTTTAAACCGCAGAGTAAATATTTAAACCGTCGAGTTTGCTGATTGTCCGAGGATACGTGTTTGTTTTTATTTATATAATGTTCTCACCGCTTACATTCATATCATATTCACCAGCTTCTTTAACTTATATTCGTATATATAATCTAATTGTTTACTACAGGGATAGAAGAAGCCCTCTGGGGTTTTATTCCAGCCAAATGCATTTTACAACTATAAATTGTACAATAAATTTATCTTGGTGAATAAATGAATGAATGAGTAAACCTTTAAACCGCGGAGTAACCTTTACACTGCGATTGCTAGCTTTACTTCGCGGTTTAAAGGTTTCCGCCGTTATTAAGAATGCGAGAAATCTGAAGAAATTCTGTGTTAACCTTATTTGACCTGGGATGTTTAGGACCTGTCCAGGCCTGGGGGAGGGCGAATTTGCCCCTCCCCCCTACCCTAAATATTTTTCTTATCCCTTGAGGTAAAGGGACTGAAACTTACCACACTATATCTTTCCGTCAACCTGTACAATAAAATGTAAAAAGAAATCCCAGATGACCGCTTTGATGACGTCACAGTGACGTCATTTTCAAAAAATACGTTTCTTGGTCGATTTTTTTATCAAATTTTGCGAATATTTTATTCATGGAATTTTTCCAAAATACATGCATGATAAATTACCCGTGATTTTACCCATGATTCTCTGCTCTGGAGGTTATGCAAATAGGCTCCAAATGACCCCAATATGATAAACTACAAATTAACGGAGTGTCAGCTCTCAATTTTTTGTCGTTCCGGAGATTGCGCAGAAAGTCCCTCTTTCAGGCCTGGTAGGGTTAAACAAGGAATTGTTTGCATAAAATAGTCCAAGATATATAGAAAACATGCAAATTTGACCCACGGAATATGCCGTTAAAAGAATGCAAGTAGTGACCTAATTACCCCCACTGAATGGCAGCTTCCACACCTTTATAGAACAATTACATATCGCGACTTGCATTCGTGGAAACAGAAGAACGTGTTATTTCTCGTGTTGACTTGTTGTAACGTATACTCGTCAATATGTTGTATTTTTCTTTGTAGTGAACAAGCTCCCACTGGACAAGCAAAGGAGCGCACAAGCACGAAGAAAAGCCCGTAGGTGTTATGCAGTCTTGCCTGGCTATTTCTTAGCATAAATTTCAAGATTTTCTGTTAAAATTATCTTGTTTTTTCAATTCATTTTCGTCCTCACCTTCTGGGTAGGAGGGAGAGACAGAGAGGCGGGGGGGGGGGGTTAGGGCGTTATTGACCTACTTATAACTGGTGACGTCAACAGGTCACTTTCGACTGATCTTTGTGAGGTCACTCCCGGTTCCGGTCACGTGATCGGAAGTGCACAATAGTGGAAATGCGCACAATAGCGGAAATCATGCGCAGGGTTAAAGGTCACTTTATGTCACATGACCGGAACCGGAAGTGACTTCACAAAGGTCAGACGGAAATGATCTGTTGGCGCCACCTGTCGTATGTAGGTCAATAGCGCCGTAACTCCCTTTCTATACTACTCTCACGTGTAAACTGGATGGAAAATCGGAAGTGATAATCGAGGCGGACACTGGGCTCCAGGTTAGGACTTTCGTCTCCTGGAAGCCAGAGTCCCAGGGCATCCAAACCCAGACCTGAATGCCCGACGGACAATTAAATCCAGATCTTAGTATCTTGGGACACTTACGTCTAGACGCGAGTGTCCCCCGGACACTGAATGCATCGGACGACCGTTTCCGTCACACCGGCATCATATCTACCTTAACCAGACGAGCCAAAAATATATGTTCAACATGTGAGCTAGGTATGAATATGTCCTTTAGAGTGACCTCCCTTGAACTGTTCAATGTTCTCTAAATCGAAAGTACTGTTAGAGTTAGTCCCCTTGCTGGTTGTCTGCCAGAAGGCGCCCTTTTCGTTATGAGATCTTTTCATTATTTCGGCGCCAAACGTCCTGCATTCTGGGCCCTGCCAAGTCATGAACATCACAGAAATAATACATTTCTGTGATGTTCATGACTTGGCAGGGCCCAGAATAGTGTCCAAATAGTCAAACAAGTCTGGTGATGTCGATTAGATGTTTGAGGCAACTTTCTGATGTACAAAAGGTAACAGTTTCTAATTTGTATTCCGCCAACATTAGGTTGTTGTTGTAATGTTACATAAGCTTTATGCAAAACCCAACATTGGGGTTTACCATGTCGGAATTTGATATGTCACATGATATATCGTGTTGTAGTAAATTGATGTAGAGATTGACAACACCACATTTATAGAAATTTAATCTAATCACACATATGCAATCCTTTAGTGGTACAAGTAACATGGAATGCTACTGATTAACATGTGATTCTATTTCATCAGTATGAATAAATGTAATTGATAACTAATCGATGCCCAGAAATTTCCCGATACTGATTTGTACTGAATTTCTATTTCATTATATGGATTTGAGAGTTCATTCATGCTCCAGTATATTTGCATAATATACTGATTTATAGTTGTCTATCTCATTATTATATAATATGTAATTTGATGATTATGGAATATGAGATTGTCTCATGGTTTAGATTGAAGAGTCACTGTTGCGATTAAGCGGTTACGGTATATTAAAATACCAGATATGGATTACATTGTAGGCCAGACTGTGCTGTAGAGGTTATAGGTGTGATTGGCTGTTCCACCAAGGTGTTACCTACTGATAGTGTACCATTGTAAATTAGATACAGGTATGTTATCTAGCTATAAGAGGACTTGGTTGTTAATAGCTATATCTGTAAATTGGGTATAACCGTAAATTGTTCCGGGTTGTGTAAGGAATGAAACTTAGCTGTTCAATACTGCAGATATTACATATTCACAGTTAGATATAATATCTCGGTGCATTATGTAAACAAATAAGATGACTCAGTTATTGACAGTACATATTTGCATAATTTATTTACACAGGCAGTAATGATGGAATTGTTTATTTACACAGGTTGGCCACTGTTGCCCTTCTGCTGGGGTATCCAAATGTACCATCCACTAATTGTACACAGTGACCATCTTTGCCATTCCGAACTGAAATGATTAAATAGCCTGTTTATTGATGAATCCGATGGTGTTGAGTTATTCAAGTGAACCGAGGGCTACAAATGGCGTCGTGGACAGGATGGCAAGTTTTTCATGGCCCATTGTGTGCTGACGGGATGAGAAGGGTAATGGTGGAAAAGACCCAGCCACAGGGTTATTCCACAACTTTCGATGATAAACTCGGTTGATATTCAGCTGTGGTATAAATTGTCAGGGTACCGAAATGAACTGTTTCAATGAACTGGTTCTTGTTCAGCTGTGGTACAGTTATACACAGGGAAACTGGGTTGAACTGAATGTTGGTGTGTGTTGTATTCAAAAAGGGGAAAATAGTGATACAACTGGATAAACAACAACAGCATTGAACTGTAATAAAACACTGATTCACACATACATGAACTGAATGAACTGAGTGATATGAACTGTAGTAAAACACAAATAACTGTCCTGATCCTACTTCCCCAAGTATATTCATATAGTAATATGATGGTAGTGATTTCTGAAATGGGATGTTATCACCAGTGGGAATGGGATGTTATCACCAGTGGGTATTCAATTTACCTGGGATATGGGAATGTTATTTGAATCCCCGGATATCAAATGCTTATATATGATTGATTGTTTATATGTGGGTAAAGCCAATTGCTACATGCATTTTCATGTTATTGGTATTTACACAAATGTGGGTAATATGAGCCAATGCTATTTCAAACTAGTAGTGTTAAATAGGCCTGCGTCGTTATGATTACCCAACGCCAAACAGATGTGGTAAGTGACAAGTGGAAAATCCTTAGTAGTAGAGAAAATGGGAGTTGTGACACACCTCTAAATACATGTACCAGTGAATGTGTAATGTGATAAGCCCACAGTAGTGGAAAAGAAGAGTCCTGTCACACCTTGGAATTTATAGGCGGTATTCACCATGGCGAGCAACAGTGAAGAAGTGACTTTGCAAAGTTTAGCGGCTCAGGTGCAGTTGTTGCAGCAACAGTTGGTACAAGAGAAGGGTTGATCTGAGGAACTTGAACGCAAAGTGCAGTCTAATGCCAGTCGTGGTGATGGAGTCATTTATATGCCAAAGGATCGCAAGGTGAAGATATTTTCTGGGCGTGAGCAAGGTGACACTGAGGTTAGAGTTGAGGACTGGGTAGAGGATCTGAGATCCTATCTCTCTGCCAGAACTTTGCCTGCTAAAGAGCAGGTTGACTTTATCACATCACATTTAGAGGGACAAGCCCGAGAGGAAATACGACATCGACCCACATCTGTGCGTGAAAATCCTGAGAGGATTCTTGATGTATTGTTATCAGTGTTTGGTGATCAACATAGTGTTGCACGATTACTCAGAGAGCTGTATGATAGGAAGCAGAAGGAAGGAGAAACCCTTCGGTCATACTCTCTTGCTCTATTTGACCTGTTAGATAGAGTGATTAAGGTCGATGCTAGATGTGTCCCTAATAAGGACAAATGCCTGACTGACCAGTTTTCCGATAATGTTCTGGATAAAGCTTTGAGGAGACATCTCAAACATTTACTTAGGGTAACCCCAGATTGATCGTTCCTGGACTTAAGGGAAGAGGCCATGAGGTGGGCCGAAAACGAAGAGAGCACAGAGAAATCTAAAGGGAAAGTGAAAACAGTGCATGAAGCCACAGCAGCAGTTGAGACCAGCATGGCTGAAGATCAGCTAACCCGTTTGACCAAACTTGTTGAGAAACAACAAGAACAGATAGCTGACCTTGCTCAGTGTGTGAAATCTCAACAGAAGCCCTTCAGAAAGGACAATGGGGTCAAGGGTCAACACCAGGACATTTTGCTCGTCGATGCCCACAGACGAGGCGAAAGTGGACTGGCACGCGAGATACCGAGGCTGTGAAAAATGTTCCGTCTTCTAGCTCCAGTGATGTAAAAGGAGCCGGTGTTTCCACTGTGCAGTCGGATGGACTGAAAACTACATCAGAGGATCATTCATTAGCAGAAGTCATTCAGCGGACTATTGGATCATGTCCCCATGTGAATGTAAAAATGGGTGGCGTGCAGGTGCCTTGCTTAATTGACACAGGCTCAATGGTTACCATGATTACAGAATCCTTTTTTCGACAACACTTTCAGTCCCATGATCTGTTGCAGGCAGCTGGGTGGCTCACGTTACGGGCTGCCAATGGTTTAGAGATACCATACTTGGGATACCTTGAATTGGATGTTGAGGTCAATGGACACAAAGTTCCTAAGCGTGGGATCCTCGTAGTGAAGGACACTGAAGTGGAGAAATCAACCCCTGGTATACTTGGAATGAATGTTCTGAATGAATGCTTGGACGTGCTTCCTTCATCAAGTGGCAAATTATCTGGCCAGACACAACAGGTCATTGGCTTTGCAAAGTTGCAGGTGGGAGAGCTGCGGTGGTACCGTCACACTCCATGAAAGTGATCGCAGTCACTGGAAATCAAGATGCTGGTTTGGTTGTAGTTGAACCCCTAAAGGGTAACTACCCACACCTTCCACAAAGGATGCTGGTGACAAATACCGTGAGTGAAAGGATGAATGGAAATTCGTTCAACGTCCGCGTTGTTAACATAGGGACAGAAGATGTTATACTCAGGCCAAGGACCAAGGCTGGTCTTATTCACAAGGCTGAGTCTGTTGTAGACGACCCAGATTTTGACTTTGTTCGGACAAGTCCAGACGAGGAAATCATCTACAGAGCTAGTCCTGGTGTACAACACAACGAACAGAATACAGATGTAAATTTCAGCGTGGACTTGTGTGATCTTGACTGTTCTGCTGGAGAAAGATCGACTGTTGAGGGATTTTTCAAGGAGCATCAGTCTGTCTTCGCAAAATCTGATGATAATTTGGGATATACAGATGTGGTTGAGCACCGAGTTCCTGTTCTTAACGATGTTCCAGTAAAGCAGCCCTACCGTCGTATCCGGCCGAGTCAATATCAGGAAGTCAAGAATCACATCCGGAGTCTTCTTGCCAGAGGGATCATCCGGCAAAGCAGTAGTCCATATGCCTCACCTATTGTAGTAGTGCGCAAGCGCGATGGTTCGATTCGCCTATGTGTGGACTACCGTCGGTTAAACAACAAGACCAGAAAGGACGCTTATCCGATGCCGGATATTGAACAGACATTCACATCTCTTTCCGGAGCACAGTGGTTTTCCACTATGGACTTAGCATGCGGCTATAACCAGGTGGCGATGCACGAGAGCGACATCGAGAAGACTGCTTTCACAACCCCGTTTGGCTTGTACGAGTATACTAGAATGCCCTTCGGCCTCACAAATGCTCCTGCAACATTCCAGGGGTTGATGCACAGATGCCTGGATGAGCAGTTGTCCGAGACAGTGTTGGTGTACTTGGACGATATAATTGTGTATTCGCGGACCACAATGGAATACCTAAACCACCTTGGATTTGTGTTCAACAGCCTGAAACATTATGGCTTGAAATTGAAAACCAGCAAATGTCATTTCTTTCGATGCGAGGTGAAGTTTCTTGGACACATCATATCCACAGAGGGTATCTCCACAGACCCAGAGAAGGTACAGTGTGTCAGACTGGCCCAGACCAAAAACTGCCAAACATGTTCGCTCATTCTTAGGCTTATGTAGCTATTACCGCCGATTTCTTCATGGATTTGCAAACATCGCAGCACCGCTGCATGCCCTTGTGGGAAAAACGACCAAGACTGGACATTTCCTGTGGTTGGCAGAACACGAAACTGCATTTCAAGAGCTCAAGAGCCGACTCACCAGTGCTCCCATACTAGGGTTTGCCGATTTCTCACGCCCTTTCATCCTGGAGACGGATGCCAGCCTGGTGGGACTGGGAGCAGTCCTATCACAAGAGCAAGACGGTCGGAGACGTGTAATCGCGTATGCAAGCCGAGGTCTTCGTCCATCTGAACGGAATGCAAGGAATTACAGCAGCTTCCGACTTGAACTACTGGCTTTGAAGTGGGCCGTAGCTGATAAGTTCAAAGATTACTTGGTGGGGCATCAATTCACAGTATATACGGATAGTAATCACTTGAGCTATTTATCGACTGCGAAGCTGGGCGCTGTTGAACAAAGGTGGGCCTCTCAACTTGCTGTTTTTAACTTCGATGTTAAGTACAAGCCAGGACGCCTGAATGGGAACGCTGACAGCCTGTCCCGACGACCAGGCAATGAACCGGAACCTGAAGACGAGGAAGAAGTGGCTGAGCTTCTTTCAGTAGCTGCAAACACTACTCCACTTCCATGCGCACTGTACGCGACTGTAGTACGGAAAACCAATCTGAACCCTGCAACAGCTGTTGTTGCATCTGTGAACAGTGTACTTGCACTACCTAGTCTGAACGCCTCAGAGCTGGTTGAACACCAGAAGGCTGATCATATCATCAGGAGGGTTAGGGACTGTTTGGAGAAGAGTCAGAACTTTGACCGAAAAGATGCAGAGAAGCTGCCAAAAAATCTTTCCCTCCTCATACGACAGATGAAAAGACTTGTTCTTGGATCTGATGGAGTTCTTCGCCGTAAAGTCCATGATCCAGTACATGGGGAACTCTTGCAGGTGGTATTACCGGAAACTTTAAGGGAACGCTTGCTGAACAATGTTCATGACGCAGCTGGACATCAAGGGATAGAGCGAACCTTCCAGTTGGCACGTCAGAAGGTATATTGGCCTTGCATGTGGCAGGATGTAGAATCTCACTGTAGGAACTGTGAACGCTGTCACATGGCGAAACTTCCCCAACCGAGAGTGAAAGTACCGATGGGATCCCTACTGGCCAGCAGACCCTTGGAAGTCTTAGCCATAGACTATACTGTGTTAGAGAAAAGTAGTGATGGACGCGAAGATGTACTGATTATGACGGATGTGTTTACGAAATTCACTCAAGCCGTCCCCACACGTGATCAGACTGCCGTCTCTGCAGCTAAGTGTTTGGTTAAGGACTGGTTCACCAAATTTGGAGTCCCCTTGAGGATCCATTCGGATCAAGGGAGATGCTTTGAAGGAACAGTTATTCAGGAGTTGTGCCGATTCTATGGGATGGCTAAAAGTCGCACCACTCCCTACCATCCCCAGGGCAATGGACAAGCGGAACGCTTTAATAGAACTTTTCATGACCTGCTTAGAACTTTGCCTCCAGAGAAGAAACGCCGCTGGCCAGATCACCTTTCCGAACTCACATACATTTACAATGCTACCCCGAACTCTTCCACTGGGTTCTCTCCCTACTTCATGCTATTCGGTCGAGACCCCCGGTTACCGGTGGATTTCATGCTGGGAACTTCGGAAGATGATAGTCAGAACAGTGGAGATGTAGGTGGTTGGTTGAGCGAACACCAGAAACGACCACGACAGGCTTGGAGTATAGCAGGGAAGCGTCTCCGCATTCAAGGTCAGCGACAAAAGGAGAAAACACAGAGTAAAGCAAATGCAGAGCCGCTGAAAATCGGTCAACGAGTCCGGATCCTCCAACACGGGTGGCGTGGTCGCTAAAAGATCCAGGATCACTGGAGTCCCAACGTTTATGTTGTCACCGAAATCCCAGACCCTGATGGAGCGGTGGTCACGGTTGAGCCTGCTGATGGGTTCGGTGAAAGTAAAACTGTACATAGATCAGAGTGCCGAATCTGTCCACCATTAAAAGCTGTAGAGGTGAAACATGACCATGATCGCTTAAACGTACGCCCTGTGATGAAAAAGATTGTTCCACTGGAGGAGCAGCCATCGAGTGACTCGGATGAGGAAATGGTAGCAGTCCTAGTCACCGGTGACAACTATGTAACGCCCACAATGAATCTTGAGCCAGTTGAGGAAATGGATGACAACACTGAGTTTGACGATGAAACTTTGGACGTACCAAGTCGTCGATCATCACGAAGGACAAAAGGTCATCACTCAAATCCTCATCGCGAGCCCCGATCGACACTCCATGCAAGAGTGTACCTAATGTGACCTCAGATTCGACATCTGCAGGTGTGAAACAAGCTTCAGCACGTGTGGCAAATTATCAAGATGCTGTCTTCGAGTTGACTTCCAGAGTGATCACGGAAGCTGGAAAACTCCTTTCCTTAGATAAACTGCCTAATTCTGAAGACTGTCATTAACTTTTGTAACATAACTAGGTTTACGACAAATGTAGTGGTGACAATTGTTTAACAGTTATATTATTTTTGCTTATATTTGAGTCTATTGTTATGTTACATTGACCCTGTGACACAAACTCTAACTAGAGATGTTATGTTGATTGTTAGATAGGTCACGGAGGACAGTGACCTGTAGCAGGGGAGAATGTGAGCTAGGTATGAATATGTCCTTTAGAGTGACCTCCCTTGAACTGTTCAATGTTCTCTAAATCGAAAGTACTGTTAGAGTTAGTCCCCTTGCTGGTTGTCTGCCAGAAGGCGCCTTTTTCGTTATGAGATCTTTTCATTATTTCGGCGCCAAACGTCCTGCAAAATGTATTATTTCTGTGATGTTCATGACTTGGCAGGGCCCAGAATAGTGTCCAAATAGTCAAACAAGTCTGGTGATGTCGATTAGACGTTTGAGGCAACTTTCTGATGTACAAAAGGTAACAGTTTCTAATTTGTATTCCGCCAACATTAGGTTGTTGTTGTAATGTTACATAAGCTTTATGCAAAACCCAACATTGGACTTAACCATGTCGGAATTTGATATGTCACATGATATATCGTGTTGTAGTAAATTGATGTAGAGATTGACAACACCACATTTATAGAAATTTAATCTAATCACACATATGCAATCCTTTTGTGGTACAAGTAACATGGAATGCTACTGATTAACATGTG
>JAVTVY010001460.1:0-32154 GCA_036873755.1 Hanleya hanleyi | reverse complement strand
ATAGTCCAGCAGTTTGGCGAAAAAATTGTGCCATTTTGGCAACAAGCATGAAACTTTCAGGAATGATAGAGTTTGACTAACAGAAAATAATTAGATATGGGGCCATTTGAAAAATCCAATATGGCCGCCATTTTCAAGATGGCCGCCATTTCGTACGGATTTTCTTAAGAATTATACTAGAAACTGTGTGTTTTGTCTTCCATCTTCGGATTCAGAGACATTCTATGAGGAATTATGCCGTGGATGATGTCAAACCAATTGGCACGTGAAAAACCCAAGATGGCCGCCCAAGAAGGATGTACAACAGTTGTGTGAAGAGATGTTCATATACACACCCACTTTCTCGGGGTGTTCTGACCCTACACCTGCCTGAGTATAGGAGTTATTATAACATCACTATATGTACTAACATGTACCTCAGAGCAGTTGTTTCGGATAATTTCGGGAATATATCTTATGTATATCCCAGGCATACCTCTCATCAGGGGCCAAGCCTAATCATGAATATATTTAACTATTCACGATAAATACTCTCATATTCTCGTAGATATAGTGATGCCGGAGTTACCCACGGGCTAAAATCTTACATTATTTTAGATTTACACTCTCCTTCTGCGTTACTGTTGTCTGTGCTGCATACGTTGTGTAATCGTTTATTAATTTTGATTCACACATATCTTGTTTTTCTGTTCTTTCTTGCTGTCTGTTCTTCTCACGTGCCAGTGTATTTTAGCAATATACTTAGCGGAGTGGCACGATCCCGGCATGGTCGTCACAGGAGATTCTGATTATGCATCGAAAAACATCTCGAACCTGATAGCATATTCTTACTATTTCTCAATCCAGGTGTCGGAACATGAATCTCACTTAAAGAGATATTAAATACGGGTAATGTTCATTTCAGGATGTCAGCCGCTGTCTGCATTCCGTCTCTCAATGTTTGTAGTCTGTGGGAACATGATTCTCACTAAAAGATATTTTAAATACGGGTCATGTTCATTTCAGGATGTCAGCCGCTGTCTGCCTTCCGTCTCTCGATGATTGTAGTCTGCGGGAACATCTAACACTGTCGCAAGCCGTCAGTTGAATCTATGTGTCCGTCCACTTTGAAGAGGTGCAGCGATCTACGTGCTTTGTTTGTTTGTTTGTGTTATGACTACAGCCATATATACATATAATAGATGTATATGATCAGCCCTACCAATATTAATTGGGGGTCTCAGCGCTGACCTATATGATATCATGTTGAGCCCTTCAAGAGCGTGTTGTTTCGGATATTTATTTATCTCTCATTCAACCGTGCTTTGTCATTCTCCATTAGGAGATGTGAAGCTGGATGTTGTCAACAAGGTCAAGTATACTCTTATTACAACCACGTGCGTACCAGTCTTGAAGAAGTGGACCAGCTGAAACATCAGATTGCGGTGCAGGTGTTTATATATTGAGCTTTAACAATATATACGCTGATACGATATACTGGGTTTAATCACAGCGCCTGACGCTGGCCCACGTATACATCTACACGTTGAGCTTGAGAGGATTGTAGCATACAATGCCTTCTGCAGTGGGTGTCAAAATAACCAATCAGGTGCCGGCATTTCAACCAATCAGTCAGAGCGATTCTGTGCCAATCAGCGGGTGACGGACGATTTCTTATAGCCAATTATATCATTCGCGCCATGTACCGACTGGGCCATGCCACCTGGAGTTTCATCATTCAACTGACGGCTTGCGACAGTGTTAGATGGCCCCGCAGACTACAACCATCGAGAGACGGAAGGCAGACAGCGGCTGACATCCTGAGATGAACATGACCCGTATTTAATATCTCTTTAAGTGAGAATCATGTTCCCACAGACTACAAACACTGAGAGACGGAATGCAGACAGCGGCTGACATCCTGAAATGAACATGACCCGTATTTAATATCTCTTTAAGTGAGAATCATGTTCCGACACCTGGATTGAGAAATAGTAAGAATATGCTATCAGGTTCGAGATGTTTTTCGAAGCATAATCAGAATCTCCTGTGACGACCATGCCGGGATCGTGCCACTCCATTAAGTATATTGCTAAAATACACTGGCACGTGAGAAGAACACTCAGCAAGAAAGAAGAGAAAAACAAGATATGTGTGAATCGAAATTAATAAACGATTACACAACGTGTGCAGCACAGACAACAGTTCAGTAACGCAGAAGAAGAGTGTAAATCTAAAATAATGTAAGATTTCACCCCGTGGGTAACTCCGGCATCACTATATCTACGAGAATATGAGAGTATTTATCGTGAATAGTTAAATATATACATGATTAGGCTTGGCCCCTGATGAGAGAGATGCCTGGGATATACATAAGATATATTCCCGAAATTATCCGAAACAACTGCTTTGAGGTACATGTTAGTACATATAGTGATGTTATAATAACTCCTATACTCAGGCAGGTGTATGGTCAGAACACCCCGAGAAAGTGGGTGTGTATATGAACATCTCTTCACACAAGGGTCAGAACACACCGAGAAAGTGGGTGTGTATATGAACGTTTCTTCACACATCAGCAGTTGATCAAATGTGGCTGTAAACTGACGAATGGATGCCGCGGACGCTGCAAATGTGTAAAAGCAGAACTCAAATGTACCAGCCTGTGTTCATGCAGTGGTGACTGTGAACGTGATTAGTCATCCTCATGCAGTGGACAGTTCTCTTAACTACTGGTGTGCAACATTCTATTCTTTACCCTGGCTGTAAGACGAAAAACACAAGTTGTACAGCATTGCATAAGAAGATTCTTATGGAGTGGCGGCCATCTTGGATTTTTAAGTGTCAATCGAGTCTAGATTGTCGAGTGCATATTCCCTCATAAAATACATCACAACTCAAAGCTGTAAGACGAAAAACACAAGTTGTACAGCAATTCATAAGAAAATTCGTATGGAGCGGCGGCCATCTTGGAAATGGCGGCCATATTGGATTTTTTCAAATGGCCCCATATCCTATCTTTTTTAATAGGTGAATGACTATCATTGGTGAAAATTTCATGCTTGTTGCCAAAATGGCACAATTCACCCCAAAATATTCACCAAACTGCTGGACTAAAATATTGCATTTCGGTTTTGACGCTTGCTATCTGTGAGGGTGAAAACTGAGTAAAGTCTGGTATGATTTGACTTGATTGTGCACTCCATCGTAGTGCAATGGGCACTGGTCATAGAGAGTATTCCCCCACACCAATGACGCACAGCCAGTGGAAATAAGTATCTGTTCCCCGTGATATATCCTTACATCTGTAGCCATATCATTTAACATTGACAGAAGTAGTTGCACAGTTATGGATCAGTATTCGGTCTCGTCACACCCGTTCATCTATATTTGTACCACATTTCAAATCTATAAAGATTCTCACATACTTCTCTCTTTTTTTAAACATGATATGTATTCATCAATATCAACCTGTAATCCACGTGCAGAGACAATTGAATATAGCTTACCTTGCGGGCACATTTCTGTAGAGTTAATTGTGCCTTGTCCGTTTGGAGCCTTGACGCGGAGGTCACTTCGAAGACTAACATATTTTTCTTCACATCCCTCTGTAAATGTGGAAATTTTTGCTATTAATCCGCTTTGTGTCACTCCAGATTCGTTTATGAGCCCTGAACAGCTGATTTCCTTTACTTAATATATCTCTCTCAACGACATGAATGCCGTTTCTTGGTACACTGATTACGACCACAGTTTTATGCATAGGTTCATGAACTTTCGTCAAGATAATAGTAATCATATGAGTAATCATGTGACTTTGTGGGTCTTTCTGTCTGATGAATAGTTGCAACAGTCATTCATACCTCGTCGGCCAGCTGACATCTTTCAATGAGTAAAATGTTTTTGATGTTATGGTTCACATGGATAGGGTATGCATGTACAGAATCAAGGAAAACAATATCATGAGGAATGCGCACCTTTCTCGTATAAAGAATACGCTGAGCAGTAATAATATGGCTAAGTTACACACCTCTGTCCAGTAATTTCTGTCCCGTATTGTGTATGTTACTCTTATGCTCACACATATGCTTGTGCATTTACTTAAATGTGTAACAAACATGTAAATACTGCAAAGTATATCCGGGTTGCTTGCAGTTCATCTGAATGTAGATCTGTAAGTCAGATGCGGGGTCATGTATGTTTCATCATTCATGGCCAATACGTATATACGTGTTATGGTTTAGTCGATTTCGTAACGAAAACTTAGCAAAAGTAAATACAAATTTAGATATGTTCTACTCTTCATCTCAAGCAAAGGTATAGTCTGCCTCCGATGCAAACTCAGTTAATATCGGATTGCTCGAGCCTGTCTGTAGGTCACAAACCACTAAAACGGTCTTACTTTATTATGTTATTAACCAAGTGTTTTCATATTGGCCTAGTTATAGGTCCGAGGTCTGCCGTATTGGCCAATAAAGCCTGACAGAGGAAAAAGATAAAAGAAGATGAAATTTCATTCATTCAATATATATCGTGAAAGCAATATACTAATTTTATTTGATGAGAACAGTGAACCAAAATACAACCTTATAATCTGGTGCAAATTTGGTCCAAATCCAGTCCCGATTTGAGGATCGAAGACCTATCATGCTATGTAGACCCCAGTTTTCAACATCATTTTACCGGTGTTTCGTCCGCATAATTTCTATCGATTCTATCCATATGTGAATAACTCTTCTAGCTGCAAATCCGACATTATCTGTCGTAAATTGTCATCGCTTTGTTCATCAGTGCGCTACTGTAAGTGTTAGATCACTGTTTTGTCGTCCGCTTGTGCTTAGCACGTCGATGTCTCGCTCGTCACTATAGTCTATTCAGCATGGCTCATCACATCTTGATTTCAAGGTTTGTGTATCGACACGTAAAGCTCTATCAAAAATTATCACAAAAGCCAATGAATACCAGTTAGCAGGCAGAGAAATCAGTGACATCATTCGGAGATCACGAAACGAGGACCATTCATCGTCAACGTCGCCATGTTGAAAGTCTTATTGACTCAGTCAATACTTTTGGCCCCGTTGTCCCGTATTGGACCGGCTTTTCGTATTGGCCCACCTTCCTCAGGTTGGCCCGGTTTGGGGCCATATCAAGCAGTCCGATTTGCTTGTATTGGGTTGATATCATAGATAGTTGATTTATAAATGTATATAATGTTAATGGTCACAATGTATTGATTGGTATTCGTAACGGCATTTGAGGCTCGAATACTGACTTAATAAACTGCGTAGGAAATACTTTTTCAATGGCAAGAAAACAAGCTGACAATGAAGCAAACAACTAAGGAATTGCTGTTTAAATACGGTGTTGTGTTCAAAGTAAATTGCTGATGAACGGTTATCAATTATTTTGAGATAATCTAAGGCAAGCATACAGAAGCAGCCTGATATCGGAATTAAGACTGACCAGGATTGTTAAATCATAAGTACCGCACAAGTAGTGCGAGTTTCAGTTTTGTCTTATCTAGAAAGTAGAGCCTTAACCAGATTGCCTACATCAGCATGCAGTGTGCGAACTGAAATTTACAGGCATAGAATTATAGAATTTCAATAATGAATGACGCCCAACTCAGCTTTATGTATTTATGTTGCGATTGCATTTCGTTTTTCACTTATATCCCCTTTGTATGCAAATATAAGAAAATGGGCATAGAGCGTATTCCTTAGTTTACCCTCAGTCAGTTGTATAAATTGACCAACTTCACCGAGACCTATTTGATATAAATTGGAGGAACCATGAATTAATCCGTTTAGTTTGAGTAATTATAACCACGCCCTGTGATGTACTCTCCTTGAGGCTGGATTGTCGGCCCTGTGTATCTTATATATTACAAGGTAGACAATGCAATACTGAAACACCGATTAGCAGATTTGTAAACATACGGCATTAGGCCCTGGTCACACCACACATGTAAGTCTTCACATGCAAACCCCGCTGGTTAATAAGTCTATTCACGCATCATTAATTCTGGACACGTGTTATTGATTTAATTCTCGTCCCGCGTCAGTTAGGGGGTCAGAGGGTTTTCAGTGTCCATTCAATTTGTGAGATATTACCCAAATGTGGGTCAGTAAATCACCCGAGCGACGAACTGTTTTACAGGCGTCCGTCCGATCATCGGGCTGAATATTTGAAATTACAAGCGTCTGGTCCGTCATTCATAATTCAGCCATCGTCCATTAAAGAATATCCGCGTCCATATAACGTTTCCATGCACGGAGTAGGTTAATTCGTTAGTGCAACATGACTTGCCCGTCGTTGGCAATTGCGGTCCCGACGCGGTAGTTCTGATTATTGGAGGCAATGATATCACCCCAAGCGTTGACCCTGACATTTGTGAGTTTGATACTTTCAAGATTGAAATCAACCCGGAGTCTGCTATCCGCACCAGACTGCACGTGCGGTCACAGTCTGCGAATAATAGAATGACCTAAAATCAGCGAACGTCAGGTCATGATTATGAAAAACCAGAGACAGCGTAAGCGATTGACAACTAGCCTCTGCAATGAAGGGTGATACTTACTCCCAAATTACCTTTGGGTCTATATGAAAAACTTAATTGTTAAAGGATTTGTATTGGCGAATATTCCAAGCACACAAGAAGAACATCTTCTAGTTTTCGTCTGTCATCCGTAAAACAACCGAAAAGACACGAGAGCTAGAGCAGGGGGAGCTAACTCGGTTTGACCGGCTATACCAATAAATATATTTACACTCGAAGTGTAAATAGAATTTATGGACAGTCCTATCACACTATCAAACCGCCAGTATTACGCATCAATAGCTATAGTGTATCTTCTGTTGATTTTTATCCTATTTTCAGGTGTCTGGGTATTTTTATTAGGAAATTCAGCTTATTTTGCAAAACAATCGACAAATCACCATGGTGTAGCCCCAAGAGAGCAGGAAAATGAACGCCCTCTAGTCCATTAAAGCATTAGATGTTCCCAGCTTCTCAGAGGCACAAAACATACACAGCCAGAAAATAAGCGAACATGGTCCATGGTTGGTAATGAGGCATTGTCTTCACGATTTATTGGTGATCAGTGACAAAGCGTGACTGTGGTCAGTTCATCATCAATTAAAGGTGACGAAGCCAGGTCGACAACATGGGCAATGAGTGAGAGAATATAATTTAAGGTCGCCTTTCAACTATATTTCAGTAATATCACGACGTTTGGGTCTTAGTCATTTTCACAATCGGAAACCTCACGGGTAGGGTTCTTCATACCCGGGAACCCCACGAGTGGCAGTCATTCGCATTGATAATAATTGGGACATACAGGTCACTAATCGTAACATATATGCCTATCCAAGGGGAGGTAATTCTGTATAGGTCAAAATAACATATATGCAAGGACAGTGCTATCATACCATGTAGTATGCATAAAATCAATACGTTTCTGACTAAGATAAATGAACTTTACGATCCCGTTCCATATCAAGTCATTACAAGGTCCGAATAAGCGCTTTTAACGAGTGTAGTGTAGGATAACATACAACATTTGGCCTACTCGTGCATTATAACCGTGCAACGAAGCCTACATTAAGGCTGCATTCCACACCTACATGATGTGCGGTTAAAAGTAGACATGGGTTCGGGACATCGGCCCGAAATATATGTAAAATCTTCAACAAAACCCCTGTAAAAGTATATATTTTCCGAATGGGCACACTCATGCCTGTATCCCAGTGGACAAGTGAACTATTGAAATTGAAAAGGAAGGACGTTCAATTCTCCTTAAACGTTCTCCAACTTTTCTAAAAAAACTGCATAAAATGTACGAAAACCAAATTCGACCCACCATCCAGAGAAAACAAACGAAATGAGTTTCTTGTTAGACATCTGAACGTTTCTTCGTCCAACGGTCATTTCAAAAAGGGGGAAAAAGAGGGGGCTGAACTACTCGTTTTTTGTAAAATTTTATCGCCATAAAGGAATCATCATTTTCGTTTCCCGAAAAAGTGAAGATTTTGGCCTGCCAGATACTCAATTCCGAAAACGATTAACTCTGTAGTGGCGCGTAGGTGCGATCGGCAAGCAATTGTTATAACCTCGTTTGAAGAAATGGTGACGTCCAACAGGGTAATACTATAGATACCAGTTTAGTAGAAAGGCAAGAAGAAATACCATGCTGTCAAAAACAGGCGACCTTCCTTGTTATGAAATTAGGGAAGGGCTACTTTGTGCGAAACCGTGGTAAGTGTGGAGTGCACCATTAAGGCTAGGGTATTTTCTCAGAATTTCTGTTCTCAAGGCTATGCCAATCTGGGAGTGTTTGCGAGTTTCTTGGTATGCTACACTTGCTTGTAGTGTGCACTTTTATCGGGAATCCCGTCATTCACTTTCCCCCTATCCCATCTTTGTTTTTACGACTTTTGCTGACAAGTCGCGAGTTTACGAGCTCAATAAGAATATCATAGCATTATGCTTTGACGGCAAACATGAACAAGAATCCTGGGCAGTGATAAGCAAGATGACATGACTCAAATAAACGCAAAAATAGCTGAAATTCGAGCCAAATTTTCAAAAAAAATTCATCCCAACTTTCAAAAAAATGGGGGGTGGGGAGTGGGAGTACAAACTTCGAGATAAAAGGGACAAAACCAGAATAATCTATATCAAGTCATTACAAGATCCGAATAAGCGCTTTTAACGAGTGTAGTGTTGGAGAACATACACTATTTGGCCTACTCGTGTATTATAACCGTGCAATGAAGCCTACATTAAGGGTGCAGTCCACACCTAAATGATGTGCGGTAAAAATAGACATGGGTTCGAGTCTTCGGCTCAAATATTCTCAATAAGAATATCATAGCATTATGCTTTGACGGCGACAAAGAAACCCATGAACAAAGATCGGGAGCGTTGACCAGCTTTCGAATGAGGCATGAGAAGCAAAATAAACGCAAAAATAGCTGAAATTCGAGCCAAAATTTCAAAAAAAAATCATCCCAACTTTCAAAAAAAGGGGGGGGGGTGGGGAGTGGGAGTACAAACTTCGAGATAAAAGGGACAAAACCAGAATAATCTATATCAAGTCAAATAAAAGGTCCGAATAAGCGCTTTTAACGAGTGTAGTGTAGGAGAACATACAATATTTGGCCTACTCGTGTATTATAACCGTGCAATGAAGCCTACATTAAGGGTGCAGTCCACACCTAAATGATGTGCGGTAAAAATAGACATGGGTTCGAGTCTTCGGCTTTAAATATATGTAAAATCTTTAACAAAACCTGTAAAAGTATATATTTTCCGAATGGGCACACTCATGCCATTATTCCAGGAGACAAGTCAGCTATTCAAATTGAAACGGAAATACGGCAAGCAATTGGAGAAATGGTTACGTCCAACAGGGTGATACTATAGATATGAGTTAGTAGAAAGGGAAGAAGAATTACCAGTCCGTCAAAAACAGGCGACCTTCCTTATTATGAAATTAGGAAGGGGCCACTTTGTGCGAAACCGTGGTAAGTGTGGAGTGCACCCTGAAGGCTAGGGTGTTTTCTCATAATTTCTGTTCTCAAGGCTATGCCAATCTGGGAGTGTTTGCGAGTTTCTTGGTATGCGACAGTTGCTTGTAGTATGCAGTTTTATCGGATATCCCGTCAATCACTTTCCCTTATCCCATCTTTGTTTTTGCGACTTTTGCTGAAAAATGGCGAGTTTACGAGCTCAATAAGAATATCATAGTATTATGCTTTGACGGTGACGGAAAGATGATCAATCCTCCTTCAACGTTCTCGAGCTTTTCTAAAAAAAAAGTCATAAAATGTACGAAAATGTATCAAATTCGACCCACCAACCAGAGAAAGCAAACGAAATGATTTTCTTGTTAGACATGTGACCGTTTCTCCGTACAATGGGCATTGTGAAAAGGGAGGAAAACAGGGGGTCGACCTACTCGTTTCTGTAAAATGTTATCGCCGTAAAGGAAAACTCATTTTCGTTTCCCGAAAAAGTGAGGATTTTGGCCTGCCAGATATTCGATTCCGGAAACGATTAACTCTGTAGTGGCGCGTAGGTGCGACCAGCAAGCAATTGTTATATCCTAGTTTGAAGAAATGTTAAAGTCCAGCAGGGATATCAGTAAAGATATCAGTTAGTAGAAAAGGAAGAAGAATTACCATGCTGTCAAAAACAGGCGACCTTCCTTATTATGAAACTAAGAAGGAGGCCACTTTGTGCGAAAAGTGTGGAGTGCACTCCAAACAAACATGGCGATGTTCAAGATGGCGACCGCACAACGTTCGTCCTACGTGGCATCAGACCGGAGTTAATCACTTCCGAGTGGGAGCCCTGACCTACATTGTTTAGAAATTTGAGAGCAGATATTTATGGATTTTATGAGCTGAGATTTTTCAGCATTTCTGATACATCTGATATTTCAACTTGCCGATGAGGTTTCAAACTGTACTTCCTGGTGTTGAATTGGGCCAGTTGGGGAAAAGCATGGTGGATGGAGACATAATCAATAAGGGATGAGAAGGCTGTCTGTTTACAAATTGAATGACACTTGGTAACACCAATCGGCTGTCAGTGGCGGGAATTTGAAATTTCAATGGTCAACTCGTGCGAAGACTTTCACAGTTAGTGTCCCACAAGGAGAATATTGTCAGGCCAAGTGGATTTATGCATCGGTAGTTTTCGGGGTGTTTTGTGATTTTTTATGCTAATACATAACAAGTAACAAAATTATTAATCATCTGATGACTGTCACAGTAGATTTTTACATTTGACCAGATAACTTCGAATTGTCACCGCGGCTACAGTTTTGCCTTGATCAGCCCAATTTTCTGCAGACTGACTCATGAACAACGTACTGATATTAGGGTTGTTTAAATTTATGTTATTAAATTATTAATACAATAAAATAAATCTTTTTACTTAAGTTTAATCAATTGTTTAATTATTAAAACCATTTTTTTTGCCAAATGTGAGTGAAAACATCATACTGATAATGCTGAGTAACATCTCTTGTATTCTTATGCCATTTCCTCGACAAAATTGAGACCTTTTGGAGCAAATATTGGCAAAAAATGACTGATTCGTCATTGCTAGGTCCAAATAGTCAATGCCAGATATGACGAGGTCCACTTAACACAGCTGGTAATTATGAGCAAATTAACTTTCAAGATACAATAAAATGTAAATGGAAGAAAGGAAATTCACATAGATACGATTACATGCTAAAATCTAGACCTCAGTTTAAATCTTCAATACTTCAATCCTTTATGCATCAGTAGTATATAAAACTGAAATTCCTTACCATTTATGCAAATGAGATGACGTCACTTGACTGACCTTTCCCACCTCCAACACAGAAGAGTTCCAATCTAAGGGGAGGTAACTCCGGGTCACTATAGCTCCGGCAAAGGTCATTGAGTGCACTTCCGGTCACGTGACCTTTGGGGGCATGTATTCTTCCGCGTTGATGCGGTCTGGTGGTGATGCGGTCGCGGAAGAAAGCTTCCGCGGAGAAAAAGTAGTCCCACGGAATGTACACCCTGCCTGGGGGGTTTCCCCCGGCCCGCAGCGCGCGCGCGCGGGATCATCCGGCACGTAGCGCAGATTAACGCCGGGAGTGCACGGGTTATCGCCTGATACGCATATGACGTCACATCCGTGTCAAAAGGTCACTACCGGCTCCCAATTTGGAGTTATCTCCCCCTAGAACACCAGGGGCGACGACGGGGCCATAAAGGCGGTCATGAAGCTCAATACCATCAAATTAGCTCTTACTAACTACGGTATACAAAATAACCCAAAACTTACAATGTTGTATGGAAGAAAACACACATTTTATAACAGAAAACACAACATATATACAGCAGTTAATTCAGCCCATCAAGGCCGGTGCAATAGCGGCAGTACTCATAGAACATATATACAACAGTGAGTTCCTCTTATCATGCCTTATCAAAGGCGGTTGGTACCCATAAAATTGAATTGAATTATTGAACCTACATACAACAGTTAATTCGTTAGTCCGGTGCAATATCATCAGTACTCATAGAACATATAACTGTCTTATCAAAGGCGTTTGGTACCCATAAAAATCGAATTATGGAACAGTTCGTTAGTCCAGTGGAATATTCGCAGTGTTCGTATTTATCACTCTAAATGTCAAGATAGGTTGTAGTCACACCATCGGATAGGACTTTGCGCTTGGGATAGAAGTATGTGAAGGCTTCCCGGTCCTGGGTATACGAGCGCATCTGGTGGTCGATGATACGGAAACCTTTTTTGGTGCCACTCGCACTGGCCTGGCTCTGGAGGACATTCAGGTACAGGGCCTTGTTGATGTTGGAGTCGCGTCGACTCACCCCCTCACAACTGAATTTGTTGTCATCTCCGTCACAAAAGTAAGTTTTCGAACACAGGGCGATCATGGCATCACCGCTCCACTCTAGTTTAAACAGGCCGGGCGTCCGCTTGTCGTAGGTGTAGTGGTCGCGTCGGGGTAGCCACTGGTCCGTTCCGCCTCATATTGTGCACGTAATTCTGGTTTGACGAGTGACTCCCAGTCTGGGTTGGAAACGGCCATGTATGCTGATTCGGTATCCATTTCTATCATTTGTCAGTCTGATTGGTGGAAATACACGCCCATGAAATCGTATATGAATTCCAGCATTCGCAGTTTGGCCAGCTGGTACACCATACATCCTATTGGAGCGGCAGGTTATATGTGATTGTCTTTTTGGCTAACGTCACTTCGTAGATGGTGTCGTCAATCATCTCCATGTGTCGGCATAGAGGCGAATTCACGCCTTTGCGGGCTTGTTTTGTGGTACAAATGCTCACGGTCACGTGACGGTCCTGGTTCGTTACCGTTTTTCCATATCCGCTGTTCCCAAGTAATTTCATCGTTTCCCCGATGATGGCTTTACTGGGGTCGGCGTCTCCTTGGCGACGGGCGGTAGTCACGTCGTTCGCGAACTTCTCAAAACAAGCCTGGGGGGTGAATTCTATGACTTGGTATATTTTCGTAATTTCCAGTCCGTGCCGCATATACCACTGAAGCAGAGGGGTACCGAGCAAGATTTTTTCGCCAAACATGCTGCCGATCAACATACGCTGTGGTCGCGTTAGGTAGTCGTGTTCTTCAGCGTATGCGCGCATATGGGCTCCGATATCATCTCGACTCACCTCGGTGTTTTTGAAGATGGGCGGACATTCGCCAAACGTGTCTTTCAAGTGGTCAGGGACGTGCAGATCACATTCCACGAATCCATAGAGGTCTCCGGTCTCAACAGTGCGCAGGATGTCGGTCATGGTGATAACAGTCCGATAATCCAGTAGTCGGTCGTGAGCGTGTAAGAACGAGTATAACTCAGGTTGACGACGTTGCATGTGATGGAATTCACATTCCCATAGCTGTTCATAGGCATAGTCCAGTCCACAAATGTAATCTCGATTCTGCTGTACTTCTTCACGTAAGGCGGCCGGGGTCAGTCCACGGCGCTGGTTATAGCGCCCCCCCCCCCCTCGAACGAACACTCATGACCGTGCCAATAACAGCCGTGAAATTGAAACACGGTCGGTACTGTATTGATGATAGCAAATCCGTCCACGGGAAGGCGCCGATCTCCAATTCACTTTTCCGTGTGGTTGCCTTGGTGACGGATAGTGACGCCTCGTCGCTGACTTTCCCAATCCAGCCATTGTCCTGCTTGATGTTTCGTAGATCGTTGAGCTCTGAATGCTCGACCCTCAGGGAGCCACCGCGTATAATGACCGGCCGGCATAGGTTTACGCAAACACGATAGGTAGAGGGCATTGGCGTCGAATCCTATTATTTTCTCACACAATTTTTCTCCTCGGATATGGGTCAGCTGTTTCTCATGGTACCGATGGAATATGATACTGGGGCCATCCAAATTGTTGTAATAGACGAGAAAATCCCGGTGAGTTTGCATTCCTTCACGGACCCACATCTGTTGCAGTTCGGTATACAGGGTGGTAGATAATGCTTCTCCTTTGAGATCGTTGTAAAAGGCCTCCTGGGGTGGTAACTGGGTTTCGTCCAGACGCTCGAGACTCGTCATGTAGTTGTAGGGAAAGCAACTTTTCCTCTCCGCGCAGGCGTACGCTTTCACCCACTGTTCATAGCTGTAATTCGGCGCCCGGTAATTACGTACATCTAAGAATCGGAGTGAAGTGAAGTGAAGTGGGGGTCCCCGTTAGATACGAAACACACCGGGGCCGTGTCGTAACCGGGTACGTTGGTGTGAATACTCACACTCAAAGGAATGTGATGCTGAGTCCATTGAGTTTTAGCCGGTACCTTTTCCATGGGTTCTAATAGGGCTTCAAAATCATAGCACGCTCTGTACGGGAAATAACGGTGGTCCATGGGGACGTCAATACCGTCATCTGCCAGGTCTTCAAAGATGGTCGGGGTGTTGTGGAATACGCCGCCAGGAAATTTCCGTTTGGTGGTCTGGTCACAAATTTTCTCGTGTCGATGTAAGTCCTGAGACTGGTCAAACACGCGTTGCCATTTACTACAATTGTATGACTGGGCATACCTGTTGATGTTCGTGATGTACGAGAAATGCCCGCCAGTGTCCGTTTCGTACAAATTCAATGTCATGGTTGTGTCGTATTTCCCCGGGGAACGCTGTACGAGTCGGGTGGTGAGTTGTGGGTCGTCGGTGTTGTCATCATCCACGTGTTGCTCTAATTTGTATACGACAATGTTGGCGTGGAATAAATTTTCCACCACATCCAGTTGTGATAACGGGACCCCGCTGTTTTTCCATGTTCTTTTCACGTAAGTAGTCTTCCGAATAGCAGTTGGCCAATTTATCACAATGTGTGGGTGGACGTTTGTTGAGATGAATAGCCAGGCAGCGAAATAAACATTTCCGATCAGTGTAGGGTCCATGGTTTCCACCTACTAAGGCGTACATGAAAACAATGGCGTATGGTAGCCCAGTGTCGTTGATAAATGTCCCTCACACGCTCGTCTTCAGGCAAGACTTCAACCGGAGGTGCTGCTGGGTCCCCTGGAAAATCTTCTCCACGTCTCATGCTCCAGTGAAGACCCCCTCTCGTCAGAACAAGCTGGTAGGCAGGCAGGCAGGCTGGTCAGGTAGGTGTGATAGCTCCGTTTGGTAGTCAGTAAAAATCGCCCCTTTTATACGTTTTTTTCCAACATGGCGGCTGCAACACGGCGGCTACAACATGGCGGCTACAACATGACGGATTAGGGGAAAAACCCAGTACATGACAAACAAGTCTGGACATGTCCAAAGGTCACGCCCCATTCACCCACACCCCCATATAGTCTCATACTGGGGTATAGGACCGATGTTTGTCCCACTGGGAAACCTACTTCAACACATTTGCGGTATGGTTTTTTGGATTTGTGTTCTTAGTCTCGTCATTTAGAACATGATAGGAAGTGTCGCGGCACGAAACGGTGAATTTTTTGGAAAAAGTCCCCGAGACCCATATAGACCCATATAGTCCCATACTGGGGTATAGGACCAATGTTTGTCCCACTGGGAAACCTACTTCTAGACATTTGCGGTATGGTTGTTTGGATTTGTTTTCTTAGTCTCGTCAAGACCAACATGATAGGAAGTGTCCCGGCACGAATCGGTGAAAGTTTTGAAAAAAGTCACCGAGACCCATATAGACCCATATAGTCCCATACTGTGGTATAGGACCAATGTTTGTCCCACTGGGAAACCCACTTCTAGACATTTGCGGTATGGTTGTTTGGATTTGTTTTCTTAGTCTCGTCAAGACAAACATGATAGGAAGTGTCCCGGCACGAAACGGTGAAATTTTTGAAAAAAAGGTCGAGATCTGTCTATAGCCCCATATAGACCCATATACTGGGATATAAGCCCAATGTTGAGGGCCTTCAGTGGCCGAGTGGTCTAAGGCGCTTCGCTGGTGACCGCTAGCCTCGCACCGCTGAACCGGCACGGGTTCGAGCCCAGCTATTCCATGTGTGAAAGTTTGTCAGTTACTTGCCGAAGGGCGGTGGTTCTCTCCGGGTACTCCGGCTTCCTCCACCAACCAAACTGACTGTCACCATATGAGTGAAACAAACTTGAGTGTGACATTAAGCCAAATTCCTTCCCTTCTATAAGCCCAATGTATGTATAAATCCATACGGGGTGGACATGTTGGAGTCTAGGTGAGTCCCTGGTGGACCAATGGTGTCGTATGAGATCTTATTTTGAAGCTCTCATGCAGAAGCACTTGACTACACTAATGGTTCGTGCGTTGTGAATACTCTGCGCATGCGCAGCCTGGCCGTAGTATAGAAAGCAGGCAATTTTGGGGGTGTGTGTGGGTGTGTTTGGGTTAGAGATGGGTTATTCACGGTTCGAATGGGCCGTGTGAGGTATCCATGTGAAGCCTATGTGAGGGAGCCTCTGATGGCGTGAATGTGTGGTAGAAATAGGGTCATTCTGCGCATGCGCAGTAGCCAAAGGGTATGGACATAGACGTGTTGGGATCTAGGTGAGCCCCTAGTGGGCCTATATGGGTCGAGTGAGGTATCCATGTGAATCGTAGGTGGCGGAGCATCCACCAGGACTAATATTCACGTGGTTTAGTGGGTCTGCGCAAGTGTGTGTGACGTCACTTCCGGTTTTTCAGAATGCTCAAACACTACCTCCACTTTCCCGGCTCGCACCCTGGCCCGGCCCGGCGCGGCCGAAGCGCGCGCGTGTTATCCGGACGCGCGCGGGTTGTCCGGAAGTGTGCGCGCGGGACAAAGGTGACATCCAGGTCAAAAGGTCTCCCTTTCGGCAAGGTTCGGCGACAATGTTGCGGCATCGATATATACAGAGCTTGAACCCCAAAAAGAGGATTGTAAATTAACCTGGGAAGGATGGGCAGTTCCATTTGGACCAATCAACGGTCGAGAAAAAGAGCCAATGAGCGATCGATAAAAGAAGCAATGGACGGGTACTAGGATTTCGCTCACATCTACGGCTACATCCGGGTACTGAGATGCTTTCGCTTACGTCCGCCCCTACATCCGGGTTCTTCTCAACATCCGGGTTTCCCAGTGGGGTTTTTTCCGTCTTCCATCTGGGTACTGTGGTTTTACATCCGGGTTCTCATCTTACATCCGGGGTTTCCATATTTAAAAATACATAGAACTTATAGTAATAAACTTAATCTATACGTGTTGGACGAGTCTTCACTCACCGTCTTCCTTTACACGCACCTCAATGAAATGCCCGCTTCAAACCTAGACCAAAACACGTACTTGGTCTGTGGGCTGATTTCATTGGCTCTCTATTTTACTATAGTGCTCTTGCATTCTAACATTGATGGGTTACATTTTGGCCCCATCCTACACCACTGATTTCAGTTTGACTGAATCTCCACATTGGGCATTTATGCATTATGAATAAAACACACAAGACAGGGTTTTTTGGTGAGATCTCATTTTTTTTATTCAGTAACAACAACAACGTGAGAACAACCACGTGAAAACTCAAGCCCAGAACAAGGGGCTTGTACATTGAAAGAACTGAAGCCCAGAACAAGGAGCTTGTAAACTTAAGCCCAGAACAGCGGGCGTGTGTACATTGAAAGAACTTAAGCCCAGAACGGGACTTGTACATTGAAATGATGGGCGGCCCAGTCATATACGAGTACATCTCGGTCCTCCGCCTTGGGGTACTCGTCAAACATGTGGACGATCGTCTGCATGGAATGTCCCCGACATCAATTGTACAGGTAAAACAAGCAATATTGGCTGCACACCATACTGTCCAGGCTTTGCAACGTTTTAGTATTCCAACACCACGTCTCTGTGCCTTGATCCATGAAGTCTGTTAAATCGGAATGGAGGGGTGGTAGGCCGTACGGATCAAAGTATTCGCCCTGCTCTTCTGTCAAGTACACGGCCACCCAGTGTTCACCGGGTCGCTCCATCGGGTCTGTATTCAGGACGTAAGCAGCCGGATACACACGGTCTAATGGGAACACGTCTCGGGCGAACACTCCTTGAAAGACCATGCGTGTCCCTGGATCATTCTCCAGCACGGTGCGTATCTGGTCTGTATCCATGTTAGGTGGCAAAGTCACACAGGACGTTACGGCTTTAGACTAGGTTTACCAGAAGACTATTCTGTGAAGTCATATGACGCAGTCAGTATGTCGGTACCTCTTCCCACATCCCTTATATGTGTTGTAAATTTATCTATTTGAATGATGTTGTCAAACTCAGCGTAGCAAATCACAATGATGGTTTTCGGTAAAGCTGTCCCGAAATGCAGTTCCAAGCGTAAGTTGCCTTTCTTGACGAGACTCAGTTGATGATCGTTGTCTAAGGTGGGAGTCAGATCGAAACAGAACAAGGTGTACCCTCTGCCGAAATCGTCTCGACTGATCATATTTCCCTCGTCTTGGTTGATTTGACCAGTTGCTGTGAAGAGGTTCAGATAGCTCCGGATGTAATTGTACGTTCCGAAATTAGGTTGTAAGGGGCGTGCCGGTACCTGTTGGCCATCCACATGCAGGGCCACGAAATTGATGTTGAACGCTTTTAGGTTGAACGGATTCCTCGAGAGAGTCCCATTATAACTGACGTTCTCCACACAGGCTAGGGTTAAACGCTTGGGCAAATCCCCCAGGAACAGGTTTTCTTGATTGACAATCATATTGCCTTTAGGAACGGAAAAGAACTTGGTCTGTACTCGTCGAATCGGGTACTGGGCTGGTTTTTTCTCCAAGGCTCTGATGTGCCCCAACTGTACACCTGGGCTCGGTTTCCCTTTGCGTACAAACAGACTTGCCTCTTGGATGACAATGTTATACTCGAGGTCCTCATTCGGGGCCATCAAGGCAAACGCAGGCGTTGCGCGCACTAGTCGTATTTTGACAGGTACTCCATTCAAGAGGTATCGGTCCTGCATGAATAAGTCCGCATGCAGACGTCCCATCATATCGACCGAGTGACTCTCTGCTGTGGCATCCACTCTCTTCGTATAGCCGTCATTATCAGGACTCGCTTCCATCTTGCCTGGGGTATCTCGGTAGAACAACGGGGCTGTCAAATACGACTTTTTAGCGTCACGCCCGTAGGATAACAGTGTTTTGATGTAGGCTCGGTACGGGTACGTGTTGGTAGAGGCGCTCACCAGTTTATCACTCAGGGCTATACCCACTTGCTGGAATAGCGAATGAAGCCAGAGATTCACTGGACCCACGGGTGCATCTGCTTTGAGGACTGACCCATCTTTATTGGTGATTTTAGCTTTGACATATAGGTACGTATGGGCTAAATCCAGGTAGGTCGTATCTGCGTTGGTGATGGTGAATTCAATGGGGCCTGTGGCTGTAATGCTGAAAAGGGGCAGATGTTCCACCCATTGACCCTCTTCGGCACTGGTCTGAGTAGGTGGGACGGTCCATAAATCAAATTCACTGTTGGTAGAAGGACACGACGCGGCATGGATGAAAGCCATCTTTAAGAAAAGATATCCTTGGTGTTCGATGTGCGTCGTCGCTGGGTCGGTCGTCGACTGGTGCGTGGTCTCGGTGGTGCAGGTCTTTTATTCCCTACGGTGCGTTGTGCTTTGATGACCAAGACGCCTCCTGCTTCGTTGGCCCGACGTTTCAGTGCTTCTTTGCGTGCCGCACCACCCAAGACATCACCCGCGACTTGCAGTCCACTGCGCACCGCTTGTTTGCCGATCGCTTTGACCCCAAGCGTCATCAAGGGCAGGAACGTTTTAACGATGCTCCCGAGTATGTTCCCCAGCCCATGTCGTCGTTGCATGCGTGTACCTGCAAAGACAGGAAAGCTACCCCCGGCCTGTTTGGTGTAATGATCGACGTAACTGGTTGTATGGCATTGATAAGGCACCTTCATTATGCAAAGTGAACCGCTCGGACTTGACGGAAATGAAGTGTCAGCACCACTTTCCCACGCTCGAATGCAATCGGTTGACCGGTGTCGTCTCTTATATCGATGACGATGGAGCTAATATGGGTCTGACTGACCGGTAGATACACGATATGCCTGAAACTGTGGGTGACTTGAGCTCCATACTTGCCTTTCACCGGGCAGACGCGCAGTAGAGGTACGTTGCTGTCGCCGACAATGTGTGCATCGACCACGTCCGAGTAGATGTACAGGCCATACATACCACCACGCATGTCCATCGGGATGTGGGCTCTCTCGCCGGTGGGGCCAGCGTACCCCCGTAGATCGAGACCCAGCATTTGCTGTAGGGTAGGACTGAGTTCGACACTCACGTTGGGGCTGAGCGTAAGACAGGCCTTGTCGTTGTGTGCGTTGTAATCGAAGTCCACATGATTTTTGAAGGAGAAAGATTTGATGGGTTTTGAAGTATTCGTGACGTCTCGTAGAGACTTATAATACATCAGACTTCTCAGTCCACCCATGAACTCCTTGGGGAAATCGTATTGACCTTCAGGTAGTTTGAGTCGAGTTTCTTGTCCTTCGTAGGTCACCTCGTACCATACTTCATTGGCTCGCACGTTGTACCACGAGTAAGGGTATTGGATATCCACGAGTCCACATTCCCAGCGTCCATGTAAATGCAACGGTTGCGGTAACTGGGTCACGTACTTGGTCAAGATGTTGTCAGGAAACACATCAGCCGAGCTGTTACCGGGTAGGGTGAGGTAAAACATGACGACTGAGCTTTCCTGCTGCAGCTGTTCGTTTTAATACTTCTCCCAGCCCTTGGGCGCTAATCGTCGTGATGGTCGCGGTGACTTAGATCTTGGTGGTTGCAAGGGGTGGCGTGGTAAAAGGGGTGAAAAAGTAGGTGCCCGCCGTGGTGGTGATTTGGGGGGTGACTCCGGTTCCCAAGGTTGTGGTGAGAGTCGTCGTGCACGACTGGGTGATTGCATAAAGGCCCAGCGCTGGGGGTTCCCCACCAATTCCTGTAGTACATGCATGTCTTTCAAGCCTTGAGCGAAGACCTCCCATCCTCGAGGATTCGTGTGCGACCTGCGTTGACGCATCATGTCATTCACTAAATCCGTCATATGGGTACCGGGGATCACCTGATTCTGTACCAGGAGTTCACCTTTATTAATCCAAGTCGTGTTAAGATTCTGTTTCATTCGTTGTAATACCAGGCCAGCTTGTTTCTTGAACGATGCAGGTACAATCTTCAGGACTTCGTCTTCCACCCACTGTGGGGCTGTGGGTGGTACCCCTGGTAATGAAGGCTGTTGGAGCGGTGCTGAGGTCGGTGGTGTGTCGCGTGGTGGTGGTGCTGAAGTAGAGAGGGTTTTGTATTGGTCCATGAACGTCATGTACCGCTGAAGCGTCTCATTGTACTGTTGTACTTTCTCACTGTCGCTTAATCCCGGTCTCTGTAAGATCTGACGCATCTCTTCATCGAGGGTGTTTATCGTCTGCACCGTAGAAGGTACGGGGTACGGTGATTGGAGGTTTTGAAGGAGCCGAGGTTCGACGAGGACCATTTTTTTCGTGTGGTTCATTGTCGGCCGAAGAGTCCACCCAATACTGGACCCAACACGGAAGCGGCCAACGGTGCTAAGATGGCCTCGAGAAATCCACCTTTCTGTAACACCTTTCTCTTTTGTGTTTGAGAAACTCGCTTCTGGACTAAGGTTCGGAGACCTGTCTTATGCTTGGTCAACTTGGTCTTCTGAGCCGGAGTCAGTGGTACGTTGCCTTTTAACAGGTTGTACCCGATCTCGTACAGACAGCGTACAAGGTCAGGGTCCGCACCGCGTACAATGGTTCGAACCAACTCGGGTGGGGCCGTCTTCAATACACGGAGCGTCGGGGCGTGCTTCCGTACTCTCGCAGACATCATGTACAACTAATGGCAGAACCCACAACCCTACCCTTTTTATCTATCTCAGAGAACAGAGACAAAAATCAACCATGATGTGGTATTCATTCTTTTTATTATCCCATCATCAAAACACACATACATCCCAGCTGGGGGAGCCACTGTGGGTGTGTTTACATTATTTTTGCGTGTACACGAGGTGAGTCTGACCGGGAAAGATGCCGGTGCGTAGTCGAAGGTGATCGGGGATGACTTGCTTCAGGTCGAAGTTCATATACCCGTGCGGAGGGGTTGTCGCATCTTTAAAGGCTTCCAACGCAAACGCAGTGCGTCCAGGGTACATCTGTCCAGGTGCAGCAGTTGAGTGGTATCTCTCGGGTTTTTGAAGACCACCATATAGTGGGCATTTAAGCTGATGCTCCGACGTTCTTTGTTTTTACTGAACAGATTCTGCACAATGTAGATGATGCTGAGGCGTCGATGATGGCTGCCTTTGGTAAAGAGTTGGGTGACTTGACTGTCCGTCTCCGCCATGAGATCATCCAGAACCACCAAGGTGTCGGGTTCCAAATCGGCCAGGTTGGGTAGGCCTTCCACGAACGTGATGTGGGGCATTGCTGCATACGCTGCCTGCCATTCTCCGTAACACCACACGACTCGGGCAATGGGTGGGGTGATCATGCTGTCGGCGTGTTCGAGGAGCTTCCTGACGAAGTGCGTTTTGCCGGAGCCCATCGGTCCTGCGATGACGCAAGTGAAGGGATGCTGTCACCTAGGGTCCATGGTTGGAGGTGTATTCGCTGTCCTGGTAACCCGCTCTTGTAAATTTGGTACGAGTGAACTGGAGTGGTGGGTACAACGTCGGTCGTCGTTTTCTGTTCACTGTCAGGGATGATGATGATAGTGGTGGGTACAACGTTGGTTGTCGTTGTCTGTTCACTGTGAGGGATGAAATCCGGTGGGTCTTCAGACGTACTTGGTGTACTTGGTGTACTTGGTGTAGGTGTTGACTCTATACTTGGTGTGGAGCTCGTTGTGGCTTGTACACGGGGTGTGGTGATGACTGGGCTCGATACGGGGTTGACTGGTGCTCTCTGTGGACCGGTTTCACTGATGGCTGGTGTTCTCAGTTGGTTAAGTAACGTGCTGATATAGGCTACGTCGTAAAACACACCTCCGTACAACACACTCAGCAGGGTTAGCAATATCACCACAAAGCCTACTTGCGCTTTGCGCGTTTTGGGAGACGCTGTGTTCAGAGACGGTTGCACCGTGTTCATGGTCGAACGTGGAATGAAGGATGACGGCTGTGGTGTCTGGCTTTATAGTCGTTTCACCTGGTTGGCAGGAATTGAAGGAACTGGGCCAGCCTTGCCATTTCACGAAATGAAACAGTTTGCCACGTCGACGTTCCGTTTTCAAAATCTGCTCCACCGTGTAGTAGTCTTGCTGTGTTTTTACGACAGGCTGTAATTCCGTCTCGTAAAACGTCCCTAGCAACGGTTCCCCTTGAAGATCTTCCAGTTCATAGACTCGCTGCTGTCGGGGTAGGCGCCGTTTAATCAGGAAGTGCTCATCGCTCCTGTTGGGCAAGTAACTTTTCTCGAACTTGCCCTTGACTTTACTGATACGTACAGGGTCCCCGACCTTGAACATCTCCTTCGGTGCTCGTTGCGATTGTATGGGGTACAAGACACGCCGGACTTGGGCTTCATTGCGTTGGGTCACGGTAATGGGGGCTCTCTCTATACTTTGATGATAGGCTCGATTGTAACCCCTCACAAGTTTCGGGAGAACATCGATGTACCGCCTTGTATTCTTATAGGTGAAATATTTATACATACGGCCTTTGAATGTCCTGTTGAACCTTTCCACCACGGAAGCCTTGGTCTCGTTGTACGTATGGAAGAAGAAGACCTTCTGTTTCTTGAAAAAGGCTTGGAACGGTCTGTTGAGGAATTCCGTGCCTTCGTCGGTTTGCAAATACAAAGGGTTGCGCCCGGTCTTGAAGATGTCTTTGAACGCCGCTATGAGATTCGCCCCCGTTTTCGTCCGGATGGGTACCACCCACGCATACTTCGACAGGATATCGATGCACGTCAAGATATACCGATTCCCATCGTTGTGTTTGGCAAAGGCGCTCATATCGACCAAATCCGCTTGCCACTGGGCATCTATTCCTCCCACGATGACCCGGTTCCGTAGAAAATGGCGACGGACAGCTCGATGTAAGGTATAGGTGTCTTGTTTTCTTAACCAATCTCGGACTTGGGCACGTTGTATCCCCTGGGGTTTGGCCGCTCGATAGAGAGCCGACAATGCACTATACGCAGCCGGACTGTCGGGAGTGTAGTATAAGTTATCCAACACCTTCTCCCAGCGCTTCATGGTGACAAAATGATGATGGACCCGGAGAGTATGGTTTATTTATAACAAGTTTCTACCACCGTTGTGTTGGTTGACTGAGTTCAGCCGGATAGTCTATACCCTCGTCGTCTGGCTCATGACTAGACAGTTGTTCATTGGGTTCAGCCAGCGCGTGCTCAATAGCACGAGCCCACCCCAACTGGTCTGATGACCGCTCCTCCGGTGGAAACAGCTGGTCCACAATAGGCACCACTTTCTCCAAGGCTCTCCACAGGTCAGGGTCTAGGGTGAAGCTTTGCGTAGGATCGTGGTAACGCCCCACACGGGCAAAGAAGGGTCCACGGTGTACGTAGTTGGCGTTGTCGAGGTGGATGAGGTTTCCGTCGAGCTCACCGCTCAACACCCGTTTAAATTTGGTCCAGCCATCACGGTGTAGGGTAACCGTAGTGGATGTGTACTCCGAACCCCACCCACAGACATCCCCATCTCCCACGAGGGTGACTTTATCTTCATAGACGTGTAACCCCACCTGTGGTGTTAGGGGCAGGATGGCTCGTAGGACTGGTGACATGGTTGACCCATTGACGAAGGATGAATGACACACACGCAGACTGTCTCTCGTATTTATAGTCAGGTCCCGCTGTCAATGCCGCAGCGCCAGGGTCAATAGAGCACAGACCATGACTAGGCCAACCAGCCGTCGCTGGTTCCGGCGTGAGCGCTCGTGGTCCATAGCCCGGGCATCAAGGATGGCTGCCATAGTCCAGTAGTGGTGAGTGATGGCACACCTCTCCATCGAGTGCCCTCTTTCGAAGACCGCTTCTGTGAACTCTTTCAGGGTCTGGCGTCGCCCCTCGTTGTCGTCGCCATCTGCAAACATGGACCGAACCACTGCTCGGTAACCCGTGAATGAATTAACCACGGTCGCATGCTGTAAATTACAAGCGTCTAGTCCGTCATTCATAATCCAGCCGTCGTCCATTAGAGAATATCCGCGTCCATAATCCAAAGACCTATTCCATATTCCATATAACAGTATTAGCACCAAATTAAAAAAAACAATCATAGTATACATAAACATAGGCTTGTTTCCTGCAAGAGAGAAGCGGTCAACAGTTTTCAATGACGCATGGGTCTCCGTCATTCCGCAGGAATGGAGGTGTAGGACGCAGAGCGACCTGTTATATATGCCTATACGTTGCTCTACAGCGTAATAAGTTACTATTCAGATGGGTTAGTCCAAGGCAACAACAACAAACAGGTCAATCCTTTGATTATAGCAATAACCCACGCACTTCCGGCGATAATCCGCGCTGCGTGCCGGATGATCCCGTGCGCGCGCGCGCTGCGGGCCGGGGGAAACCCCCCAGGCAGGGTGTACATTCCGTGGGACTACTTTTTCTCCGCGGAAGCTTTCGTCCGCGACCGCATCACCGCCAGACCGCATCACCGCGGAAGAATACATCCTCCCAAAGGTCACGTGACCGGAAGTGCACTCAATGACCTTTGCCGGAGCTATAGTGACCCGGAGTTACCTCCCTCTAGATTGGAACTCTTCTGTGTTGGAGGTGGGAAGATGTAGTCTAAATGAGAAGCTTGTAAACAAATTATGTTTTTGTCACATTTTGAATTAAATTTTTCTTTATTTTTAAGTTTTAATTTAAAAGCAATCATAAAATATGAATTAAAATAATAAAAACTAATTTAAAATAGTGTTTAACATATCTAGTTAATGCTTTATACTTCTTTTCATAGTCATTATCAGTTTTTACTCATCATCAGTTTTCTGCGTGTTACACAGTGGAGAAATATAGATCAAAAAGAGTTTTTATTGAGAGCAAATGGCAATTTTTTTTCATGTTCAACTTTCATACATTGCATTTTTAAAGTTTTAACATTTTCGATGTTATGATTTTAACATTTTATAGCCGGCTGTCAGCACATCTAACTGAAGGTTTTGCCAGTTTTCCGGGGACCAAAATTAACGTCCCTTCGTGTCATTGGTGCTAGTGAATTGTGCTAGTAAAGATCTGTAGAGGAAAAGAATACGGTTAGTTAGCATCAAGTTCTACTACACACTGATAAAAATTTCTTGATAGTGCATCAAGACGACAACACACTTTCTAAATATAATTCAATTTGGTTGCTACCAATATCGGTATAAAGGTGATACAAGTGAATCGAACAATATTGAATTGCACTACCCTGTTCATTTCAATTTTAATAAAATACTTTACTCAGACTGGAAAATAAAAGGGATTCGCATCCAAAATGGTAAGCTGATAATAATCCTAACCCCTTACTCTATTTATGACATTCTCTGGAGTTTCCAGAGTGTAATTTATTAAGAATACCATCGAAATATTATTTGTAGATATATTCTTATCCTATGATTATACGGGGGTTCTGAATGCGAGAATGGTACCATTACATGCATGGTCAAAGTAAAATTATATAGCCATGTGTATATTGTAACTCGGTGTTCGGCGTGGGACTATTCCTATCAAACACCTGCATACCCTCCAGCTTGGTTACTGAATATACAGGGTTAAGTGTCAAAACATTATATTATTATTAACTCAAAAATTTATTTCTTCATCTATAGCAACACGTACGTGAAATGTGACAGAACGTGTGCTGATCCACTATACGTGCTTGACGGCAGAATTTGAGATCGAGAACGAGGCCGTCTATCACACGGGCCAACGGAGACACGTGGTTTATGGGATTTCTGGAAGGTCAAACTTATGGTCGAGGATACCTCGCATGGCCCAAAGTCACTTCCGTCGATAAGGGGATACCACATATAACGTAATCAGGTGTTTCTTCGTGTGATTTTGCACGTTGAACTTAAGAAATTTCCAACAGCTGGGATGTGATATGAATATCCATGAGAGTATTCCGATTCATATCATTATTCGCGCTTGGTCACGATTAGCTGACTTAAGACCATGTGAACTAAACCTATCCGTGTATGACGTGGAAACTCCACTCATGCCGCTGAAAGTTCGCGACAAGAATGTGAGTAGTAATGAAAATGTATTGAAGGGACTATTGACCTCTCTGGGACGGAGGTCAAGGTCGTTATAATGCAAGCAAAGAGAATTGAGTGTACGTCCTATCCGCCGCGGTGAGGCGGACATTTCCGGCGGTGATGCGTTCACTTCCGGTACCGGGGTTAAGCCGCCGTCAAAAAAAGTCCCCGTCAATGTGTATTGACTTCCCAGTCACGTTAATGTGATAGTCGCTTCGTCTGAATCATCGGGAATGTCCCGGAATGTTCGGGAATGTCCGGAGGGCAATTAACCTTCATATTATAGCTGTGTTAAACAAAGCCATGCTCAAATGTATACGATTTTCTTTTCACAATTATTAACGTCTGTCGACGCCGTTTTGCATCAGTTTTGATTGTGAGCGTTTACGATATACAGTATGGCTTCCTAAACGTGACAACTCGAGTTCTCCTATATAAGCGTCAATTCTCCTTTACTGCTTGCACACACCATCAAAGAAAGAATGTGTGGTGTTTGCTGATCCACTGTCTGTGTTTGACGGCAGCCGGTATGGCTATCAGGTCGCTTAGGTGTTAACAGATAGTGACAGCCTGCTTTCACCCCTCCAACGATTGGTCGTCCGATCTGTGCCATTTGAAATAAAACGAGCTTTTTCATTGGCTCATTATTCAAAGGACGAAAGGGCTTCCCTCAACATCATCAACATGACAATCTGTCCCTCGGTGAAAGGCATACATCGACGTATTTAAATAACAGATATTTCCTGGTTTTCTTTCCTCCCGTCTCTGAATGTAGAAAGCCAAACTTGGGCATTGATACTTCCACACAAAATTACACACATTAGTAGTTGTAAAAGTGTATTAAAGGACCATTGACCTCTCTGGACCGAAGTTCAAGACCGTTATATTCCCAGCAAAGGCTATTGAGTGCACTTCATATCACGTGACCGGAGTCGACACCGAGGGTGTATTCCGCCGCGGTGAGATGGTCATTTCCGGTACCGAGATAAGCCTTCGTCGAAAAAAAATGGCCCCTGTATATGTGAATTGACTTAATGGAGCAGTCGCTTCGCCAGAATCATCGGGAAAGTGTGGGAATATCCGGTCATCTCCGAGAATGTCCGGATGAACATTGACTTTCGAGATCAAACCTATCTTGCTCTGTTTTTCCCAACAAACCACAGTACAATGTCCCGGTGTAGAGCAGTCAAATTTTCCGAGTGTAGAGCGATGACCCAGAATAAAGGGGCATATTTACACCTAGTTTATAAAAATGGAAAGGGATTGTACTCTGGGAAGTCTCATTTATTTTCTTAGTTCGCTGGGAGATAGTGTCCATTCAAAATACAGTGTACATGATTTGAACGTCCTTTGTGTTTCTCATTAGATCGATGTTTTATTAAATAGATTTCGGAAACAGCTTGCTTCCTTCACATGAATATCCCGTAAAATTAACATTAACGTGTCTGGGAGGTCAATTCACATTGACCGGAAATATTTTGTACGGCGGAGGTTTATTTATTGTATCGGAAGTGACCGCATCACCGCCGGAAATGACCGTCTCACCGCGGAGAAATACACCCCGGTGTCGTGTCCGGTCACGTGAGAGTAAGTACACTCAATGACCTTTGCCGTAACTATGTCGATCTTGGCCTCCAGCACCGAGAGTTCAATGGTCCCTTTAATGCGGTTTTATTACTACTCACATTCTTCTCGCGAACATTCAGCGGCATGTCCGGAGTTTCCACATGCTACACGAATAGGGTTAGTTCACATGGTCCAAAGTCAGCTAATCGATACAAAGCGTCAATAATCATATGAATCGGAATACTCTCATTGATATTCATATCAACATCTCAGTTGCTGGAAATTTGCAATAATCAGGCGCAAAATTACTCACAGAAACACCTTATTACGTTATCAGTGGTAACCGCTAATCGTCGGAAATGACTTTGTGCCATGCGAAGTGTCCTGAACCATAAGTTTGACCTTCCAGGAATCCCCTAAACCACGTGTCTCGGCTGACCCGCGAGGTAGACGGCCTCTTTCTCGATCTCAAAATCTGCCGTCAAAGACGAACAGTGGATCAGCCAGACATTGAAAATCTGTAGCAGGTTTGGCGACAGATCTTGAGATCGAGAACGAGTATGAATAATCATATAAATCGGAAAACTGGATTATATTATATAATACCGTGAGCAAATTAACTACAAGTGTGTAACATTAGATTATACTAGCCAAACGGCATTGTCACTCGTCAAACAGTCCACCACCAGACCCCTGTACAATCCTTACACATTCATGCCCATAGATTATATAATAACAGAAGTAAATTAACTGGGAGTGTCACTAGCTAGACATCTACAGTCTTCATAAAACCAAGCCGGTGCGCCACACACATCACATCTAAGCTTACTCTCGACGGCATTTAACTCGAATGCGTTACAACCGTTAAATTTCTAGGAATCCTGTTCAACGATAAACTAACCTGGCATTCACACATTGATTCCTTATGCTCCAAATTATCCAGAAATATTGGCATTATCAATAATATTAAGCATTGTAACAATCGAAAGACATTAATTATGTTATATTACTCTTTATTCTATTCCTATATCGCATACTGTAACATGATCTGGGCCAATACATATCCAACACATCTTCAACCATTAGTTATCTTACAAAAGCGGCTTATTCGCATCATTTCTTCCAGTTCACGATACGCCCATACTGAAACTTTATTTCCAGAACTGAGCATCCTCCCGTTACCTAAAGTGAATGACTACCTAGTTCTTAATTTTGCACACAAAGTATTCTATCATTCGGTCTTTCTTCCATCCAGCGCACAAAATTACTTCACCAAACTATCAACTGTACATCATTACCCCACCAGGCAAGTGAACTTGAATTTGTATAGATTATTTTACAAGTCACAACTTTCTTTCTACTCTACTAAAACAAAAGGACCACGCATTTGGAATTCTCTTCCATCCAATTTCAATCTAATTAAAATTAAATCCTAACTGCTTCTCAATTTGGATATGTCGCTTGCAGGATCTAACCGGCTTGCAGTAACGCGCGTGTTGACCAATCCCGAGAGGTTTTCATGGTGCTTTGAGGGGGACGTAATGACGAGTACTTTCTGGTTGGCTCAGCCGAAGCACACGCCAAGCTGTGGGGGAATCTTCTGATGTTGCCGCCCTCCCGCCAGGTTGGCGCCATAATGCAGGGTAGAATTATGGACTCGTCCTTGGCGTAACCTTGACTTAACGCAGAGTCCATGAACCTATCCCCCTGCCCGACTCAAGTAAAGTAGTTAAAATGCGGTCGTGATGTCATAAGACTATTAAATATTCATGAGCTGGGCACTCCGAACACAAAATTCAATTGAAATCAGTAAGATCCTACATAGCGACATATACGATTGGGGAGCATTGATAGGATATTAATTTATTAAGATTGATCCAATTTGAAATGCTGTCCCTCGAAATCATTATTCAAATCTCGCTTAAAGTCTTTTTTGTTGGCAAACTAACTTAACTACATGTACCTGCCGCTCGTATCATGAAGTTTGCCTCTGCGTCAATTTTTGGTACTCCATCTTTATTCTCTTCATACTTCATGATGCTGTATCTCAGTATGTTCTGTATATACGCTTTGTAAGTTACAAACACGTGTATTAGCGTATATTCATCTCTCTAGCTCTTAAATAACTCCTGTATATAATCCTCGACTGCTACTTTTGAGGCTATACATATATATATGTATGTTTTATTCACCGCCTCTAAGATCAAAAGACCCTATTTAGCATCTACATGTCATTATACTTCTTACTTATTCTTACCATTTATGCCGTTTTACATATGTATATATTCACGTACTTATTCGGGATAGATCAAGCCCTGTGGGGTTTTATTCCCGTCACATATGCGGCCATCAACTCTATAAGATATCACTATTCTTATTGTATACTGCTGTACATATATGGTGAATAAATTCAGTTCAAAAATTTAAATATATATATGTCGGATCAATAGCTGACTCGGCTAATGTTTTATCGTTGTATAAATTTCCGACTATAAATAAAGTTTAAAATGAAATGAAATATAAATGTTTTCGTCCGTTTGCATAAAAAAATGGCAATAGAAAAGGGCAATGGACTACAATAGGGCAACAATAACATAATTATTATTATCAACCATCCAATACCCGTTTAAAACGCCCAGTAGGATTTATGTATTCAAAAACAGCTTCAAATATTTTTGTATTTTCTTCCCAAGAAAACGATTTGTCGCCACGTAATAGGATATTTAACAAGTGATCAGATAAGAAATCTAAATACATGGAGTAGTGTATACCAGGACTAATGATATTTACAACTTGTGTGAGCAGGACTTTACGCGGGGCAGCAAAAATCGGGCAATATAGAAAGTAGTGTTTGGCAGTCTCATGACTAAAATCACAGATGTGACAGTTTTTATATATTATAATATTGTACTTATACAACTGGTGGTGAAGGTGGCTGAAGCCCATACGTATTCTGCAGTGATTAGTAACCGAAGGACAATATGAATACGAAAATAAGGATTACTTTCGATTCCTTCAGCTGTACGAAGTTGATTTTTGAACGTATTCAGATAGAGTGAATTTCGAATGTTGATCGGAAGATTCTTCAAAACGATTCTGTTCTCGCGAAAATAGTATTCATATGATCCTTGTTTCTTGGACTATGGCATGTAACACGAGTACAATAGGAGGACACATGGAAGAATGATATTCTGGTACAAGACAGTTTTTAATTTTAGGCAACAAATGCAATCTTCTCCAGTGCCGCCGGGTTTTGGGTGACTGCCATCCTAATTCCCTAAGTAGAGCTTCACTGCTAGTAGTCTAAATCCACCAGTACAAAGGAGAGCAGCCTGTCGTTGTATTTTCTCTAATGAATCACT
>JAVTVY010001459.1:0-35737 GCA_036873755.1 Hanleya hanleyi | reverse complement strand
ACCAACCTTATCATGGTTACTATAGCTAATATATCACAGATTCGAGAAGGACACCATCACTCAATCTGTTCCTTAAGGATGTTATTCATCGAGTTCTTACCAATTTATTAATGGATCTGGCTGCAACATGGAAAATAAATCGTCCGATATTGTCATTGATTTGAATTCCCTGACAGTGTCAACCCAGACATTGTAATGGATATACTGTTTTCGTGTGTATGCTTCAACAAGGGAATTCGCTTATTCTCGCAGTGATGATATATTGGCCAATGATACTACAGTTGCATAGCACGGGTTGACATTGGCGATGTGATGCAGTGGTGTGATATAAACAACGAGAGCTTCATCGGGCCACTTTATGTTTTTCTGCCATAAATGAACAACGTCGCTGGAGACGAAGAACTAAAAAATCCAACCAGTTCTGGAACGAGAAAGCTTTGACCAGTCAATAATTACGAAGATTGATAGAACTTGCAATGGCATTCCTTCCTTTCCTGAATAGGTGCAAGACGGATCCTGCGAGAACTGGGCTCAACATTGTTATTCTGACCCGCACACAAATGAACAGTCAACGTACAATGTATTTGGTAAATTGATTTGATCAGGGACACCCATTTAACAATGGCGTCCATATTATTTGTACAATTGTTATTCCAACTGGATAGCATCGAAGGTGATGAAAACTGTATTGACGTTCAACAATTCATGATTCCACCATTGCACCATATGTACACGATTCAATCTGAGATTATAATGTCTATATGTAAAACAATCCCGAGAGACAACTAGGCGTATCCATTGTTTTCATTTTACTGATGAACAAGTTGAACATTTCAATACTAGCTGCTTTTAAGAAAGATAAATTTCCGTTCAACCACATTCCAGTCATAAAGTCATAAAGCCCTACTCACTATACGTATAATTCACGACTAATTAATCCACTGATAAGTGAGACACTAGCGCAGAATTCTCTTGCGTCCCTCCAATAAAATAACAATTGTTGATTTTAAAATTGCGTATCCTCCAATACCAAATCTGTAAAGTAATACGCTTTTCTGAAAGGTTAGACACACGTTATGAGATTTTTCTGGTATTTTGGATATTCGTTCGAAGGACAATTTGCCCGCAGTCTTATTCATCATTAATGGATCTGTTACTCTTTTTGCTACACAATTACTCATGGAATCGATCGTCTTTTGGCGACACCCGGTCTGGTTTCCAATTCAGCAATTGTAAGGCCGTCACCGGGACATACTATAGTTCCTTTGAGCGAAGCAACAGAAAGCAGTGTAAATGTATTATTCATTTGGCAATCCCCTGATGTGTTTACTCGCCATGGCCTTACAGAAATTTGCATGTCCATCACAACCAGCTGACATCCACGAACAGATTATCCCTTTCATAATCACAATACCTCAAATTCAAAGGGAAGATGCTGTCAAATTTCGAATAACTAAGCTTGCAGTTTTATTTTGTATTTCCATAAAAAATAGAAATCGCTAGTTTGAGGAATTGGTTTAACACTGTTCTAATAAACATCTAATAGAAAATTAAACGGAATTTTTTACGGTTTTTTACGGTTGGGCTGAACGTCAGCTCCCGGTAGAACATACTAGTATATGAAACTGTACATGAAATAACTCCTTCTAGACAGTGAATATTATATTATTTACCCAACACAACGAATATACGCGGGATTTACGGTTGAAGTGTGGTGTATGCGGACAATATTAGTGAAAATATATGTGAAAACGACTAGACTCCACCCGGTAAAAATTTTCAACATGGCGCCGTTGTTTGCAAGGAGGGCTTCGCACATGCGACACTAACCTGGTTCAAAGATTCCCGTGCTTTTCTGATATTTCAATTGTGTTCTGTTGTCTCCAAAGCAAGATACGTGGGACCGGAAGGTAAGACTGACATCAAATGTTATACTCCAGAAATACTCTAAAACATGCCTCCTAAAGATCGTTCGCACCAAAAGGGCACAAAGAAACCCGATAATCCAGTTTCAAAACGGAAAACTGTTTCTTCTTCCTCTGGAGAGGCCTCCTTCACTACAAGCACCCCCTCAGCGAAAAATAAACAAGATCAGAAACGATTAAAACCGGACGATACAACAATGATTGAAAACGTTAACACCTCTGAGACTTCTCAGCATGCATCTGAGGGAGAAAATGGGTTTAATATCCAAACTGCCATACAAAACATTGAAACTACCCTGGCGGATTTGAAATCCGAAATGGTTACAAAAACAGAACTCGATAAATTTAATATCAACACGAAATCGCAAATGGAGGTAGCCCTTGCACGTGTAAAACAAGAGCTCAAATCACAAATGTCAGAAAAAATAGAGGCTCTTGAGGGGCAAATTTTCGATCTCAAAACAGAAAATGACTCACTGAAATCCAAACTTGATTTCGTGCTGAATAAACTGGAGCAAGTAACCGACGCGGTTATTACAATGGACAACAAACACAACGACCTAGAGCAATACAACAGGAGGGGAAATATAAGAATATGGGGGATAGGCGGAGATGTCAAGGGAGAAACTTGGACAAATTGCAAACAAAAAGTGTGAGACCTTCTAAACGACAAATTGGACATGGACCTAATGGATAGTGACATTGACATGGCACACAGAGTGGGCAAAGTCTTAGACAAAGACCGACCAATTATAGTAAAATTCTTGCGCCGAAAACACAAGCTTCAATCTATTTCACAAAGACGCCAGTTGAAAGGTTCACCGTTTGTGATCAGAGAAGATCTTACCAAACGAAACCAGGATCTACTCATGAAAGCATCAAATCTGCCAAACGTGGAGGCGGCTTGGTCAACAAACGGTAAGATTCTTGCTAAAACAGATGACGGAAACATCCATCGGATCTATGATGACGCGCAATTACAGTCGCTGACCGATAGCCCTCATCGAAACGGCAACCACCTACCTGAGCGTGGCAGAGGTAGAGGTAGACTTTATTCATCAGTCGTTAGAGGCAGCGGCAGACAACGATCTGTGCGAGGCAGAGGGGGTCGGAGCTCACCCCGATCTCGATCTGAGGGGCATTCCACAATGGACTACTTATATAACTACTAGAAATTCCAATCTCTAAAAATAATTGCCTATGTTCATCATTTAGAAAAGTGTAGTATCAACTTTGCAGCCATTAGATTAGTACTGCTAAACTTGGAAACAAACTAGGCGAACATGTCTTACTTATTCTGTATGATATTTTTTTCTAATTTTGTATAATTATCTCGAATGGGTCACAAAGCACATCTACACTCCTCAGAAATATTGTACTTTGCAGACTTCTTAACTGCACCAATACTCGGGAGCCTCTAAATAAGTAATGAACTTTAAGGCAGTTGTTTGCTGATTACCATTGTAATGTACACTCGATTCTGCAGTGCAATGAACATCTCTCACTCATTGTAAAACAATCTGTAATTGGAAGTCGTTTGGCTTATTTGCGCTACATGAGGGGCCAACTTGTTGTATAAACCTATTTTAAAGATGACACAAAAAGATATATATACAAATTTAGGTTCATTACATCATTTTACTTTTCCTAGGGTCATTGGTCATTGTTACTATTACATCATAAAAGATAAATACCGTATGTAATACCTACATGTATTTCGTCTTAAATCTTCCATCTTTAATTACAGCAATTGTTATTTTCACTTTGAGCTAAGATCCGATTGAAATGTACATGGCCATGAAAAGTGTTTAAATGCCTGAACCCACGACTCCATTTACGACGAGACCAATACCGCCTGGTTACTAGATAATTAGCAATTGAACTTCCGTTTCAACCTCGTACGAGGTGAAGTAAATGCCCTCGATTTAATGCTCGATAATATAGTTTTTTTATTACTTTGTTTATTTTTTATTTTTCCTACAGCACAACATTGCCTCTTCCCTTTCATCTCAGTATAATGCATTACGTAGATATAAGTTAAAAGTTTTAATATATATTCAATATATTCAACGTGTACATGTATGCAAGTGTGTCTATAGATAGGCAGGTGGGACCGTACAGGTGTGTATAGTATTAGATGTATATATTTATATAAAAATATGTTCATATATATGCCGAACAAGTGAATGAAAGCCGTGCGCTTATTGCACATGAGGATGTATCGCATGTTCGTAAATATGTAGATATGTATATGTATATCATGTATATATGTATATATTACTTCAGTCAGTTATGAGCATGTAAAAAGGGACCGGTATATATACAGACCAAAACATCGTTACAGTCACTTGATAAATAATACTAATGTGCATGTATCATCTGTACAAATGTTTAAGTATATATACATGTATCGTTTATAACGTTGTGCAACTGGTTTGTCAACATCATACCAGAGGCGAATGTTTCGCTACATGCGGGGCCAACTTGTAGTATAAACCTATTTTAAAGATGACACAAATAGATATATATACAAATTTAGGTTCATTAAATCATTTTACTTTTCCTAGGGTCATTGGTCATTGTTACTATTACATCATAAAAGATAAATACTGTATGTAATACCTACATGTATTTCGTCTTAAATCTTCCATCTTTAATTACAGCAATTGCTATTTTCACTTTGAGCTAAGATCCGAGTGAAACTAGACAATTAGCAATGAACTTCCGTTTCAACCTCGTACGAGGTAAAGTGAATGCCCTCGATTTAATGCTCGATAATATAGATTTTTATTACTTTGTTTATTTTTTTTCCTACAGCACAACATTGCCTCTCCTCTTTCATCTCAGTATAATACATTACGTAGATATGTTAAAAGTTTGAATACATATTCAACGTGTTCATGTATACAAGTGTGCCTATAGATAGGCAGGTTGGACCGTACAGGTGTGTATAGTATTACATGTATATATTTATAAAAAAAATATGTTCATATCTATGCCGAACTAGTGAATGAAAGCCGTGCGCTTATTGCACATGATGTATCGCATGTTCGTAAATATGTAGATATGTATATGTATATCATGTATATATGTATATATTACTTCAATCAGTTATGAGCATGTAAAAAGGGACCGGTATATATAGGTATATATACATACCAAAACAATCGTTACAGTCAGTTGATAAATAATACTAATTTGCACATATCATCTGTACAAATGTTTAAGTATATATACATGTATCGTTTATAACGTTGTGCAACATTTTTGTCAATATAATACCAGAGGCGAATGTTTCGCTTATACTGTCACAGGTTTCTTTTTGGCCTCCAGCACATTTTATTGACAAAAACACGTCTATAGTAAAATCGTTAAGCACGGGAGTCCATGACTACGATGAACTCCACTTTTATATATTTCTTATCACTTTTTTTCCTACTTTCGTATTTGAATGCAAAAATAGTACAAACCTGGTTAATGAATTTAAATGAAATGAGGTTGTTTGAATATATACAGCTAAGAAAGCGGTTGCCACCACATACTACGACTTGCTGTACTCCAGCTCTATATATCACCTCTATAAAGAATAATTTATATGTTTTTGTAAAATATTTTTATATTCCATTCATGGATCATGGCTGAGGAACAGACACTGTTGTCGATGAATGTCAGGGGTCTCCATTCTGATCAGCACAAACGTCAGGATATGTTTCTTTGGCTCAGGAAAAAACGCTGTTCTATAGTATGTTTACAAGAAACCCATAGCTCTTGCCAAACGGAACAACAGTGGGAGGGAGAATGGGGATATAAGGCTCGCCCCGTCTTCAGCCACGGTACAACAAATAGCGCAGGGGTAGCGATATTTTTTAAAGACAATATTGATCTCAGTATTCACAGAACAAAACTTGATAATGAGGGCAGATATATTATCCTGGACATCACTATTGAAGATAAGAATATTACTTTAGTTAACGTATACGGTCATAATACTGATACTCCGTCCTTCTATATAAACCTATTTGAAGAGATCAAATCATTAGACAATGATAGTATCATAATATGTGGGGACTGGAATCTTGTTCAGGATCCCCATCTAGACACGGACAATTATAAACATCTAAACAACCAAAAGGCAAGACTCGTAGTTCTGGAAGAAAAAAACGTTTTAAATTTATCAGATATATGGCGGAACTATAACCCCATCACTAGAAGATTCACTTGGCGCCAGAAATCTTCATCGGGAATAAAGCAGAGTAGATTGGACTACTTCTTGGTATCAGAGGATGTCGTCGCTCTTAAGGCAAATCCTGATATTGGAATTGCTTACAGATCTGATCATTCTTATGTGACCCTCAGATGTGATTTCAAAAATTCGAAGAGAGGAAAGGGGTATTGGAAATATAACTCACAATTATCGAATGACGACAATTACGAACAGATTATCAAACAAACAGTACAAGAGACCGTGAAAGAGTGTTATTCATCTGGAGATATAAAGGACTTTTCCTCTGTGTCTCTAACGTTGAATGACCAAGAGTTTTTTGAGTTATTAAAAGTAAAATTGAGATCTGTTACAATCAGCTATTCGGTTAGGAAAAGTAAAGAAAGTATATTGATCGAGAAACAAATTGAAGAAGAGATAATTAACATTGAAAATCGACCATAGAGGTCCATGTCCCCCGCTAGCAGCACCAGTTATGGTGGATTACATCCACCATAACTGGCGCTGCTGCTGCGGGGGCCATGGACCTCTATGGTCGATTTTTTGGGGTCGATGATATCTCATATCATTGATAAGAGTATGATTTGAAAATGGAGATATCGCTGATGAGCTTAACATACATCTAATACAGCAGATGGCACCCATATTGGATTATGCACATCCATAAAACATAATACATGACTGTCCTCTCACTAAGGTCAAGGGACTCCCCAAGTTTGAAGTAGATCAGTTGAATCGTACTCCAGCTATTGTCCGGACAAGATCAAACTGCTTAAAATCCAATGAAATCCAGTATGGCCCATGGTGGCCATATTGGATTAAGCACGTCCTTGAAAAACAATCCTAATCCTCCTCTCAACAATGTCAAGGCACTCCCCAGGTATGAAGTAGATCGGTTGAATCGTTCTCGAGTTATTGTCCAGACAAGATTCAACTGCTTACAATCCAATATGGCGGACGGCGGCCATATTAGATTACGCACATTGCTGAAAAACAATCACAACCGTCCTCTCACCAATGTCAAGGCACACACAAAGTTTGAAGTTGATCGGTTAAATCATTCACGAGTTATTGTCCGGACAAAAAAATCTAAGATCCAATTGCTTATAATCCAATATGGCTGATGGCGGCATATTAGATTATGCACATTGCTGAAAAACAATCCCAACCGTCTTCTCACCAATGTCAAGGCATACCCCAAGTTTGAAGTTGATCGGTTAAATCGTTCTCAAGTTATTGTCTGGACAAGAAAATCTAAGATCGAAATGCTGATAATCCAAAATGGCTGACGGCGGCCATATTTGATTACGCACATTGCTGAAAAACAATCCCAACCGTCCTCTCACCAATGTCAAGGCACACCCCAAGTTTGAAGTTGATCGGTTAAATCGTTCACGAGTTATTGTCCGGACAAGAAAATCTAAGATCGAACTGCTTATAATCCAAAATGGCTGATGGCGGCCATATTTGATTACGCACATTGCTGAAAAACAATCCCAACCGTCCTCTCACCAATGTCAAGGCACACCCCAAGTTTGAAGTTGATCGGTTAAATCGCTCACGAGTTATTGTCCGGACAAGAAAATCTAAGATCGTACTGCTTATAATCCAAAATGGCTGACAGCGGCCATATTGGATTACGCACATTGCTGAAAAACAATCCCAACCATCCTCTCGCCAATGTCAAGGCACACCCCAAGTTTGAAGTTGATCGGTTGAATCGTTCACGAGTTATTGTCCGGACAAGAAAATCTTACGGAATTACGGAATTACAGAATTACGGAATCACGGAATTACGGAATTACGGACACCGGTGTTTCTAAGTCCCCCCCCTACTAAGTAGCGGGGGACAAAAAAGAGATAAGTGATTGCACAGATGAACGAAATAAAATAAAACTAAAAGTGTATATCGACCAAGCAAAAGAGAATCTCGAAACGCATAGATATAAAAAAACTGAAGGATACATTACAAGATCAAAAGCGAACTGGTATGAAAACGGGGAAAAAAACTCAGCATACTTTTGTCAATTGGAAAAAAGAAATCAAACCATCAAAACTATATCGGAGCTACAAACAAATGACGGAACACATATAACTGATACACCAAATATTTTGCTGGAAGCTAAAAATTTCTACTCAAAACTCTACTCAAAAAATAATAATTTAGAAACTGATTTAAGTCAGGACTTCACGCAACATAACGTCAGTCTCTCAGATGAGGAAAAACTATCTTGTGAAGGACTCTTAACTATGAGCGAATGTAAAGAAGCTGTTGATCATATGAAAGGCGGAAAATCCCCCGGCTCTGACGGATTTACATCTGAATTTTATAGTAAATTCTGGAATGTCATAGGTCCATTTCTTCTCAGATCACTAAATTATGCTTTTGATAACGGGGCTCTTTCTAGATTTCAACAGCAAGGAATTATTACATGTATACCGAAGGATGGAAAAAATAGAACCTCCATCAGCAACTGGAGACCCATAACTCTTCTAAATGTCGATTTTAAGATCTGTTCTCTTGCCATCGCAAATCGACTTCGAAAAGTACTTGATTCAATAATTAGTGAAACGCAAAAAGGCTTCATGAAAGGAAGATTCATAGGTGAAATAACTAGACTTATTTATGATATAATGTCTTTCACACAAGAAAATAATATTCCAGGATTAATATTTCTTATCGACTTTGAAAAAGCCTTTGACAGCTTAGATTGGAATTTTATAATAGAGACACTTAAATCCTTTAATTTCGGTACAACTCTCATAAGATGGGTCCAAATTTTTCAAACCAACCCAAAAAGCTGTGTCTCAAATAATGGACATCTTTCAGATTTCTTCGACATTGAACGTGGCTGTAGACAGGGCGACCCCTTGTCACCATATCTTTTCATTTTGGCCGCCGAAGTATTAGCCATCAAGATAAAAAATGATAAAGATATAAAAGGAATTCGAATTAAAGATTCTGAACTAAAAATTTTGGAGTACGCGGACGATACAACACTATTAATGGACGGATCAACGGAATCTTTGGCAAGAGCTTTAGGAATATTCAACGAATTTGCTAGATGTTCGGGTTTGAAAATTAACATGGCAAAATCGCAATTAATTTGGATTGGAAGTATGAAAGGCAGTCAAGTTAAGATATGTCCCCACTTTCGAATAAATTGGGACCCTGGTGGGTTCAAACTTCTGGGAATTCGATTCTCCACAAATCTCGAAGAAATGTTAAGCTTGAATTATACTGAAAAAATACAGAATGTCAAACGACTATTAGGAAGTTGGTTTAGACGCAGTCTTACACCCATTGGTAAGGTAACAATAATTAAAACGCTGGTACTTCCAATTATGATCCACTTACTCAGTGTCCTACCAAATCCATCTAATGATTTCTTTGTAGAAATAGAAAAGGTTTTCTGCCACTTCATCTGGGGCGGGGGCCCCGATAAAATAAAAAGAAAAACAATTATTTGTAAAAAAGGCGATGGCGGTTTGGAGCTTCCACACATTCCATCATTTGCAGCATATTTAAAAATAAAGTGGATAAAACGTTCTTTTGAGTTCACAGGCTTCTATAAAGAGTTACTTAATGTTATTTTAAAACCCATCGGCACAGATGCCTGGGATCTAAGCCCCACTGGTCTTCTAGAATTTATTAATGGAATTAGCAATCCGTTTTGGAAAGAGTTACTTATTGCATGGCGCGTCTGCATTAAAGAAGAATTTAAACATAGGCATGTTTCAAATTTTTTACTGTTTGATTTTGCTCGCCGGACAAACTGGGAAGAAATTACTAAATGGCAATCCGAGGGAGTAAAATATATCAACGACATAATTGATGAAGATAACAAATTCCTCTCTTTTAATACATTTAAAGCAAAATATAATTTGCAAACATACAATTTTCTTTTATATTTTGCCGTCATCGCCAATATAAAGTTACATCTGGAAACTAATTCATTAAATAAACAGCTGGGAAAACTGAGAATAATTTCTAACTCCCAGACTAAAAATAAATTAATTTATCAAAAATGTTCAAAATTTATTTATAATCTGCTACTAGATGAAGTTAAAGTGACCCCCGTACATACACAGGTGAGGTGGCAAAATGACTTAGAAACAGAAGGAGAAATAGTAAGATGTGACTGGCGAAAAATATACCAAATGGTGTGGTCTACTTCCACGGCAACGCATATGCGATATTTTCAATATCAAATTATTCATAGGATTTTAGTCACAAACGTAGCATTGGAGAAATGGGGGAAAGTGCATTCGGCAGACTGTACTTTCTGTGAAAATGAAAGGGAGACAATCATTCATATGCTTTGGAAATGTATTCATGTTAAGCCTGTCTGGGAAGATTTTACTACTTGGGCAAAAAGGCAAAATCTTATACGTGATAAGCTCAAGATATCGGATGTTCTATTTGGTTGTGCAGAACACCCTACACCTCTTTTAAGTCATCTAATCCTATTGATAAAAACAGTATATACAATTGTAGAAGGGTATCAAGGCGGCCGTGTTGGGAAGTAACTAAAGCATTTATTTTAAAAACAAGAAAAACTGAAAAATTTATTGCTACACAAAATAAGAACATGAAACAGTTTATCAAGAAATGGGGGCCCCTGACAGACATCACAGAGGCATGATGTTTGAGGATATATATTTATTGCAATTATGTGTGGGTAACGGCGGCTCAACAATGAATGTATGCCGACTTGTATATATATTTTCAAAGGGATGTTTATTTGGGCATAAGTTACCGCAGGTATAAAAAGATAATTTCCATTGAAGAACTGTTATATCCTAATAATAAGCTCTTTACCTCATAGCCACGTGAGTCTGTATAGGGCAATGTAAAATCGTGGCTGCTGAAATCATTAATAAATGCCCACGGGTTTGTAAAAAAAAAAAAAAAAAAAAAAAAAATAAAGGTTCTAATGTCAACGGTTCTCCTTATTTTGCCGACGAAAGGATTCGGATGGACTCACTCATTACCGGACAATTTGCGATCTGTAGCCTACTTCGTAGGAAAAAAAGAGTAAATAACACCCATGAGATATACATGTATGGTGGAAAGAAACAATGGGGACAAATTTACAAACTCTGACCCAGTGACCCAGAAAGATTTTCAAAAATCTTCTGCCCAATGACCACATACATGTTTGATGTAAACTTAGGTGCTTTTTTATGCAGTCATTCTTGGTACACCAAAGCATAACCATTCTTGAGATATGATGATAAGGAGAAATATAAACCCAGGCCTTCTCATACTTAAAAATAGGAGGACTATTTTATACCAAACCATAAGAAAATGACCGTCTAACAAACTGTCGTAATTTTCTCCCACCACACCTCTCCCACTGACACTGATGATGCTAATAGCTCATTTGTAATAATACAGTACAGTGTGACAGTACTATTGAACTTCATGCTAATTCAAGCAAAGTAAAGCTCATTAGACCATGTTGAACTCTGACCTTATATTTCACAGGTATCTGGTCATATTTTACTGTCACACCTGATGGAATCAGACTGGGGTATGTCAGGAAAAAGGCTCTAGATGACTACAAGGCTGACTGAGGGTCAACAAAAGGTAACAATACCAAGAATGTAGTTAAGTGATTTCATGGAATACTGATCACTAAGCAAACTCTAACATGATTAACCACTATAAAGTAAACAATATAAGCTGTGTTTATTCAGGCCCGAAAAGGGGGCTGGCAGGGATGCCTATTGGGGCTAAGTCTATTAGATGGTGGGGCCATTTGGGCGAGTACCCCAGGTTTAGTGGTGTCAGACTTGTAGGGCACACAACAGCATTAATATCAGTGGCAGAGGACGGACAATAGCCAGGTCCTCCTGTCTGCTCTTCAATGTTCCTCCCTCCACTTGTGACAATGGCCGGTGTTAGACTTTCCCACGACTAACTCACAACTATCCCACACATGAGGCTATATGGACCCAATTAGCCAGTACAAGATTTGTTCTCACCTCTTCTTGGACTCGAGGAAGTAATCATACTCTTGGGCCATCTTACAGCACAGAGCTTGCCTACAATTAGTACACAATAGTTACACACAAGTACATATTCTATTTTGATACCATCCTAAATACATCAATGATGGTAACATGTACTATATTCCAAATTTGATCAAATTCACATTAGAAATAAAGATGGTTTATGAATCCACACAAGTATTCACAAAACAGACTTGAGATTAGTGAAAACAGTTTAAAACCCACAGGTAAATATGCCATACCTGTTATGTAGTCCTGAACAGTTGGTGTTGATCATGTGGCCATCTGTAAAAAACAGAACATAAATTATCAGTCAACTTTAATGATTATAATCAGAATGATTTGTGTAATGCAATAATAATGACTTATCCCAGACTCTGATCCAAATCATTCACCCGCCTTTCCTGGCAATATTCCATGTACCTGTATAACTCAGATACTCGTTATTAATATCTCATTACATGTACATGTATGTATATGAAGTATATATGAAATCCTGGTTATCAGATAAGCATCATATAAATGGTGCATAGGGTATGAATACCTGATATGGGACAAAGTCTGAGCTAGGGTCAAGCTAAAAGACTTAATAATGCTGCCCACGTTCCATTAAAGAGGGGAGGAATAAATAGTGAATCTTGTCCAACAGGCAAATTAAAACCAGTAGCATAAAAAACCAGTTCTTTATCTATTTTATCCTTTGGTTTCCCTCGTTTGCTTTTACCTTTGTGTCTTTTTCATTTAGCTCATCCTACATATACCTGTACATATACCTGAATACAGCTGAGCAATGAATACAGTTTACACAAGCTGATGTAAGCTATGTATATTTGATCAAATATTCCAGTACACTGGTACAATAGTTGAGGTATATGGTACCTGTAAATTTACACAGAGGGATAAACACAGAGAAACGTGAGAGAAAATCTAATATTCCACATCATGGCTTTATCCTCCGCATACATCAGTAGATCTGTGGGTACGTTCATATGTAACAGTGTAAGGGTTAGTGACTAAATATGAACATGTATGTACCTCTGTAAATATGAAAAAATTATTAGAGAATTATTAGACAGGATTATGAATAAATTATCATATTGTCCATTTCATTTCATACCTTTGGTATGTAAGCTTATACAGCAACTTATTTTCAAAGATTTCAAATCCTGTGTAAAAAAGTCCTTCTGACATGTCACATGTTTAACCTGCTGTGCAAATTCGGTTTCCAATTGCTGAACTGTCTCAAACTAACTTTAATTAAACTGAACAAGCTTACAAGCCCGGAAACTTTAAATAAACCATAACAGATTCACCATTGATGTAATGCAATTAAATAATTCAGGATCTTTCATGTTGATATAGTGAGGTTTTTCACAATTGTGGATATAATTTGAGTTCATGAGATGTGAATTGTAGTCACTTTGACATAACAGCTTATTCATGTAGATCATTTGAGCACCCACTTCAACTCCAACATCAAACAGTTACCCCTCACATCAATCTGCCCCCGAAGTTTCATCTTTTTTCCACTCAATACAATAGGCCCCAGAAATACATTAAACCTGATAAACCTGCTGGAATTTCATGGCGAAAAAGTTCTAAAAAGCTATTGTAAAAAAGCAAATCAAGGAAGACGCAATTTTAATTAAATTTATCCAGCATCCAAATACTACATACATGAATGTAGGCCTAGCAATATAACTCATGTATAGAACATGTAACACCGTATCAGCATAAGATTTTTTTCTTCAAATATAATAGCTATGATGATTAATAAAAGGTAGGACAGAGAAATAGCCAAGATAATAATCCTGTATTTTTTACAATCAGACTATATTGTATGTGTGTCGTTGTGCCTGGGGCTATATTAGCTCCTCCAGTAGCTTTATCAATGTGACATCCCCGCAGATAAACCACCATCCACGCTTTCCTTATGAATATACTATAAACCTGAGGCGTAAATCAAACTTGTATAATACATCACACCACACACCAACTATATGCATGTAGGTTCACAAGACAATCACACTTTCGTCTAAAATGTATTGTTGCTTTTTTTCCACATGATGGTTTCTCTTTGACATGTGTGCATATGGATCATGTATGAGTGAACTTTAAATGGAGGGATGCATGTGATTTGAAGAGAGAATTAAACTTGGCTTCTGGCATGACATTTGAAATTCGATATGAATATTAATTGATTTGATCTCTCACATATCCCTGCTCCAATTATGATTCCAGGATATGAGCCCATGACCTCTGAAAATTTTTCACACATTTATTTATAAAACATCTGAACATTCCTGTAGAATTACTGTGATATTTCAAGATATTCTTTGTGGAACATCAATTTATATCCAAGCCATCCTTAAGATTATAAGCAAGGTTATAAATCTGGTGGAACTCTAATTCGCCCTTCCACCAAATTATACATGTAGCATGAATAGCAAATGTATAACACTGTTAGCATCAAGCTATTAATTGTAAACGGTTCTTATGATACATGCATGTATTGAAATTTTCATCTCAAATCAGCACATGCACATACATGTACATTGTATTTTGCAGAATATACATAATTATGAGTTATCTCCACACAATTACAGACTATTAATTTCCCATAATGAATTCCTATCACATTCTCACATATATATCTGCACATAATCTACTGAGTCTGTTAAATCTGATCTGGTCTGTAGACCATATTGAAAGGTTTCATGTTTGTGGTAAGTTTATAAATACCTCCCAAGTCTGGTTTATTTTATTAATAGCTCCCTGTGTTTGTTTATCAAGACATATAGAGTATATGGACCAGGGATCACGAAGTAACTTTTGGCCTTCTCTTATATATGAACATGGTTACTCAAGAAGTATTACAACACAGATGTTTGTCTTATAAATTTATGTAATAAAAACATAAAATGAAGTTTATAAAATCAATTTGTCGATTATAGAAATAAATAAACAAGAACCATTCTGTATACACATATTATATTGGATATATAAAAGAAAACTGGTATGATGTTGTGGTCAAGGGTTGGTGTACATGTATGGAATAGCCAGTTTTTAATGTCGCTTTCATCAATATTTCAGTTATATCGTAATGAAACAACAAGGCACCACCCAGCCAACATTGTGTTCCTGTTGCCTCAAAGAAGCAAATCGTTGAAACGGACAGCATACAAGACACAGACGCTTACATGTACATTGGTGCTATAAATACAACTGCAATTATACAGTTCTCGCCACCATTATCAAGTTCCTGTTGGTTCTGGTATATGTTATATGTACAAGAAACTATACAGTAGATCAGATATACATTAAATGCATATTTCTGCATGCCCAGTACATGTATTAAATTATCCTCTTACAAATCATGTAAACAAGCCTATATTATATCATCTGCATATAAGCTTTACACATGCCTATATTAACGTACATGGTATACTAGCTGTCATACGCCATTGAAGTAAAAATAGACAAATGTTGGAGTGTCTCTATGAGCAGGATTCCACCCGTTTTCTAGCTAAGAGAGACAGACTATAGCTTTGAGAATGTACATGGCTGACTCATCTTGCTCATCTTATAGACAATTTATATAACATTCTTAACAAACCAATATAACAGCCAGCAAAGAGTGCCAGCTTCTGGGAAAAGCCATTTTTGGCAAGAACATGTATACATACAGGATTGTCTACAACTGCATTTCATCCGATAATACCTTCATTATTACCTGAATGGTCCATGCCCATGCAATATCCATGTGAGTTGGACCCATAAAATATTGCAATTAAGTGACAAAATTCATCATGAGGTACATGTACCAGTCTCTAGCTGTTTGCCAGTTTATTTATACACAAATTTGGGAAAAATCTTCCAATATGCACAATTAGTGAGTTCAGATTGAAAAACAGTCTAGTACAATTAACCACGATCAGGAATTTGTTTTTCCACGAGCGAGAAAAACATTTTGGAACCTATCAGCCTGCAATGTTCAATGTGATTATAATCAGATCTAACAAAGGCTTTTTATCTGCTTTGTCACTGATTTAGAACTGAGTACATCACTATCTATTCCATGTTCAGAGTGCTTACTTGACTGACCAATCACAGGACTGCTTGAATAACCAACATTCAGGGGGTCAGGGGCTCATTGAATGCATTGTTGGTTGAGATCACTTTACATAAATTATGCACTAAGGCAGACAGGGGTGCACGCTTCTTGAAAAATATTTTTCCAGGACATTTCAAAGACCTACATAAACTTTTATCCAAGACTTTCAAGCATTATACTTTCAGAATTCTTGCATTCTCAATACTTGAATGCTCACAAAGGCATATAATAATACAAGTGAGAAATGACTACATTGTAGTCAAAACCTGCGGCAGTGGCAATAATACAGTGAAAGACGTATCAGCGGAGGTAGTGGTAATTGTAGAAAAAAGCGCCATCTGCCAGTGTTTTTATGCCAAGGGAAGTAATTTTCAACTTGCAACCCACAATTGTAGGGATTGCGTAATTGTTCTGATACCATATATATATATTCACTTTCCCCATTCAAAAGCCGACGATTTTGACTCGGCCGTGCTGTCTATACTGAATTGACAGACGAATTCACCATGATCGCTTTGGCAATGTTTTGATACAAGTATCGTGTATGCCAAGTTCCAAAACATTCGGTTCAATCGTTAGTTTTTGCAAATCAAAGAGGCTTCCAAATATTTGTGAATTCAAACAAATTTCGAGGATTTAGTCATAGCGCGAAAATCTGCGCTCTTCAGTCTCCCTTCTCCCTTAATTTGCAGATCAAAATGGAAAATTTATATTTCCTTCAAAGTTACTTTTCAATAAATTTAGTATCCGGTCTATCACTTCGATCTGTGAAACTACGGAATGGGATTTAAGGCTTTATCGAACTGTCCAAGAGGCATAATAACACTTTTTCACTATTCAAATTGAGGCCTGTTACAGTCTTGATATTCGATTAAAATAATTAATTACGTTTCTGCATTTACGTTAGTTATCATCTGCGAACTAAATTCCTTGCCACTCTTTTCCACGCAGCAAGTCAATACCAAGACATGCTTCTTCTATATAAATGATTAACTATTTCATTCTTAGGAAATATCATCTCATCTGACATGTTCGGCCAAGCCTTTTCGAAGTTTGCTAATTTTATTAATTTCTTTTCTTTAAAATCAAATTCTGCAAACAAGAAACATTTCTAGTCCGTATCTATGGATATCTTCCTATACACAATTCGCGAATATGTTTGTCACTAAGTCATTCCGAAGGTGATTCAAGTGCGAAGTTTCGGGGCTAGTTCTCTAAACAAGGTATGTGTGTAAGAGAATGATGTTGAATTCTTGTTATTATCTTTTGATACATCAAATTGTTGCATTCGCGAAAATGACTGCCAAGTTAAAGTCAATGCGAAAGGTATCTAAGTATCAGAATCAAACTCAAAAACCCCTCCAGGAAAACAAAGGCTCTAACTTTTGGCCACGAAGTCAACTAGATCGTTATTATGGCCAGTATCTGCCATATATGACGTAATTCCATACGTAAAACTGATTGACAAAGTAACGTAAATTTTGTATAGAACCAGTAAATTCTAGCAGAAATGGGCTCCGACTTGAGAGAATGATGTCAAATGCAATATGTTTCTGCGCATTGTCTGCTGATACAGATAAGTATTGGATTTACGGAAGTGATTAATGCTATTCTAAAGGGATTCTGAGTGCGGAAGAGGACGGGAACATCAATACCAGCGAATCAAGGCACTGGCTTGCGAGAATGAGGATGGAGAGGCTGTGTTCCGAAAGAGAATCATTCAAAATAGCTATTTGCCAAATGTCATGCTTGTAACCGAAAGTGCACAATATAACTGCACGACTGTGAGGTGGACTTCGAAGTGGGCTACCATTTGAAATTGCCCGGTAATGAGTGAGTCCATCTGAATCCTTTCGTCGGCAAAATAAGCATTCAAGATTCAAGATTTTATTGTACCAACACCAGGCAGAGTACACAATTTTAAGAGGAATACATCAAGAGAAACAATGGAACAGTGACATGAATATTAATATTTATATATATGTTATATCTGAGAGATATGTTACATCTGAGTGTTACCGTTGATATTAGAACCTTGATTTTTGGCATGAAGGTGCATTAGGGGACTGTTGCCAGCATGTTTCGAGCTGACCTACTTTCGATGAAAATTTCTGGTGATTTTTGATTAAAATCACTGGTGAATCTAACTTGAGCCGTGCCCATCTTAATATAGGCAGGATTTCAACTGGGGTCCAAGAGTTCAGCGTGCGTCGAAGTCCTAATGCCTACCCTACTTCTTATGTCCTGTGACGTTATTCACACTGGGCATGAAGGTGCATTAGGGGACTGTTGCCAGCATGTTTCGAGCTGACCTACTTTTGACGAAAATTTCTGGTGATTTTTGATTAAAATCACTGGTGATTCTAACTTGGGCCATGCCCATCTTAATATTGGCAGGATTTCAACTGGGGGTCCAAGAGTTCAATGCGTGTCGAAGTCCTAATGCCTACCCTACTTCGTAGGTCCTTTGACGTTCACATTATTCTCATGTATAATAAATCCAATCCGGAAATTAACGAAGCAATAATTGATTCCACCGAATATAGTTGCAAATGAATTCAAACGCGGTTGAAGACAGTGTTGTCATGTGAGATCGGAGGTTGAGAAGAAAAGTGTGGCAGAGATCACACTCTCTTAGCGCATGCGCATTTCAAAAAGTCACAAGAACAAGAAGAACAACAACAACAACGCGAGCCTCCCGTAGACCTGCGTGCCGCAGGTAATAACTGAAAGCAATTTTTTTATCAAGGCTGAAATTCAAGGACTTTGCAAGACCGAGGACAACAAAAATGGAATTCCAAGTATTTCAAGGCTGGAAATTGGCAAAATAAAATTCAAGGATTTCCAGGTTTTCCAGGTTTTCGAGTGCCCATGGGAACTCTGGCAGACAGAGAGGGGGTTTTAGATTTAATTTTTTTCTCTCACTGAATTGAGTTATTGTCAAATCAATATTCAGTGTTTTTCTAAAATTTTTCCTACTTAATGTGTAACACTTAAACATTACCATTTTTGTCAGGACTGAGTTTTTCATAAGTTTATCATGATTCTTGGCTTCTATATTGAGTCTTTGAGTTACTACCTATTAATGGTAGTAAAATATGACTTCATTGAGACTGTGCAATCCTCTCCTTCTCTATTTGTTTTCCCACTGAAGGACTTTCCAGGACCGATGGACAAAAATCTGGAATTTCAAGTATTTTCAAGGCCTAAAATTCAAGGCCTTTCCTGGTTTTCAAGTGCCCATGGGAACTCTGGCTGACAGGAGGGGGTGTTAGATTTCATTTTAATCAATCTCTGCAATCCTCTCCTTCTCTATTTGTATTCCCAATGAAGACTCAAGTAATTTCAAACTGGTGAAAGGTCAGAGTAGACATCAAACAGGTCTGAGCAGACTTCAAGAATCCCCACATCATTCAGGTGAACTCTGGCAGGCTCACAACACCACACTCTGTCCGTGTTTACATTCTTAATGAAAAGATGAAGACTATTGAGCTCAAGCCAATCTAATTACAACTGAGGTATTACATCAAGTGTGAAAAAAACAGACCTTTAGAATTCTTCGGCCTTGAGTTAAATCTAGATAAAACAGAGCCCAAGTAAAGTATTACAGCTGAGCTTGCAATTATTTTGTTATAAACAAAGGACCCAGGGCTCAAAATTAAATTTTTTCAAATGGTTGTGCAGCAACCACTTTTGCCATTCTGGTTGTCCCAAAAATAAATCACTTGTCCCAATTAATTTCTTTTATTATATTATCCTTTAATTTACATTTCATAAAAACTAGGCTCTTTTTTATAGCAAAATTAAGCTACAAGTAGGCCCTAAAAAGTTGTCCTGATTGAGGGAGGTACCTCATGTTATGTATTTTCATGAACATTTTGGTCATGTACTATTTCCTACTTTTTTAAAATTCTTTATTAGTACTATAGCCATTTTCTATTAAAAGCCAGGTTTTAATAGAAAATATGAAATTTAGAACAATTGTCATTCAAGGAGATCAAATAAAACGAGAAAGAAAATTAAAACTTTTATTCTGTTTGAGGAATAATACTAAATATAAAACCAATTGCATAGAATGGTTTCGTTTCATTTCTCATTTTATGAAGCAATATGTCCCAAAGGATAGGGTTGTCAAAGAAACTGAATTAAAGTTCATAAATGTTAGTTGGAAACAACAAGGGTTATGTGTAACCCAGCAGCTCGCCGTTTTGGGTTTTGTCAATAACATGCAGCTTCGCATAAAGATTGAGCCCTTCAGGTTGCACATCACTGGCAATGACAATACATATTGTTACAAAAATTTGACTTCTTTGTCAGTGATGTTGAAGTTGGATTGAAAGATGAACTATATCGTAAAACTTGAAATAAAGATTACCTTTTTTTCCAAAAGTAAGCTTATACATGTCAGAGTCCAAAAGAAGTAAAAGTCCAGCCTAAACAAAAAACATTAACCTTCCAGCTGGAGTCTAACATTGTGCTAAACATAAAAACTTAACCGGACACCGACACCGCCATATTCTCCCTCTCTCTCCCAATACCTCGCCTACTTCGTATACGGCGAGCTAAAAACGAGAGGACCATCTGCACCTAATGGTTTCGGTTTCATAACAGAGAAGATATAATAAGATATGTACAATGAAGGACACGTGTCAACACAGCTCACCCCTTATGTAACTCTTCTTTGAAGATGGTGGTTAAAACAATGCAGGTGGTTGGGAAAACGATCTTTTCCACATCTATAGTACTTGAATTAAATAGCTGCCAATCCTTCATAAAATTAATCAAGAATGGATTTCATGGAATTGTTATGAACTATCAATAAAGTCAAGTGATCCCAACAGTTAGAGGTTGTATTTTTCTTCGTAATTTTAAGGTGCCGTACTTGCACAAGTACCCCGTACATGTTTTATCAATGCCTCAAAAATACATTGTACTGACTCAGCATACCACAAGGTTCACCAAGTCTGCAAATCCATTGCAGATGATCATCTAAGTACATACTAGCTGGTCACTGATGGGGACTCCATTTCATCAGACCACAGTCAGTGACCATGATGCGCTAATCCCGGTTGAAATTAAGTGCTAAGTCCTACATGTATACTCCCGGCAGACCACAGGGTTACACCCTAAGGGTATTAAACTGAAAAACCGTAAACAGGGTCAAATTAGGGACAGGAAATCTTATAGGGAAATGCTCTTGTTCTGAAGGAACACACCGGTAAGTGCTGTGATGTGATTATTGCCTCTAATAATTCAATCAGAGGAAGTGAAATTTTCTACTACAAAATCGGGGGTGATCAAATTTATTAGAACAGAAAGTTGACAAAATGGTTCAAAATCATGAATATATACTCCATTATTTCAATGATTTTTGAGGGTGATAAAACTCATTACAACAGCCAATTTAATATTTTCCCTAAAATTGGGAGTGATAGAATCTTTTGCAACAATTATATATAGCTTTACCAAAGTATTTGAATTCAAGTATGGTAACACCATTAGCACCATATAGATGATAAACCACCCATTGTAACTTAAAAATGCTGGCATATTAAAGTGTCAGGGGTTTTGACTACTGTATGCACATCATGTCATGGACCTTTAAATATGTGCAGCACTCAATGATCAGGGTTTGCAGAAAAATGGCCCATGCATTCATCTAAGCATGAAGCCTATATTATAGTAGATGTACCCGAATTACAGAGGGTTCCATGACCTGAGCAATCCCCTGGCAGGGTTGACACCATAAAGCTTCAATGGGAAACCATTGTACAGACAGTCCAACCTCAGACCATGAGAGCACAAAACCAAAGAAAACCTTCACAATGAAGTGACTAGAGCTTTTCACAAACCTAGCAATGACTTTCTAGTAAAAGGCCGAGTTATGAATAGAAGTGAATTCATACAGAATTTTACTAAAGTAGGCCTACCTAACCTGTACTGACTTGTCCTTATTTTGCTTTCTTCATAAGTTTTTACCTCCATATTGTCACGGTAAAATATGGACATCAAATTCAGCATCACTAAAAAGTATCAACTTCGAATCTGCACGGTTTACACACAATACAGCAACTTAATCCACAAGTTAGCATTTTCTTGTACAAAATTTTATAAAGATTGTAATATATTCTTTTACAAGTCTTTCATAATGTAGCATTTTCTTGTATAATTTTATAGAGCATGTAACAATTCTTGTTCAAATTTTATCAACAACGTAACATTTTTTTGTACAAATTTTATAAAGACTATAACATTTTCTTGTTCAACTCTTACACACAATGTAACATTTTCTCCAAAAGATTTATCGACAATGTAAAACAAAATGTAACTAAACTATGTAGCACTTTCTTGTGCAAGTTTTATTAAGAGTTAAACTTTTCTTGTACAAGTGACTAGTATCCTATTCTTGCAACAGTAACCTGTACTGACCAATATTTTACTTTTTGTACAAGTATTTACCTGAGCCATATTGTGCAAAACAAATCATATCCCACCTAATAGAAGAGACCAACATGACTGGTCCTTGGGACACATCTACTGATCCTGAACAACTGAACATTGAATATTGTTTGCATTTTAGGCTTGGCTCAAAAACACAATATACAAATAAATCGACAGTTCAGATTTTACAGAGTGTATATGTATAGGAGACATATATGTCACAGCAATCATATGAATGTTATAAAACAGAACAATGTGTGAGACACATGTCACAACATTTTACTGATGCCAGGGTTATACTGCTGTCCTTTACATCCCAGGGCTGATGAATGGTTGGTGACCACCAATACAGTGTCATAGACAAAGAGAAGTGATCCCAGCTACCAAAACAGTCTAGAAATAGAATTCATATGATGGCAGACTGGGGGACTTGGAAAGGAGGTCCAGTAAGACTTCAATCGATCGATTTCCATCATCCCAATGCATGGAACATTCAATCATACGTATATACACTTCTGTACGCAGCCATGTGGTAACAGGTGTTATCTGATTATATTAGGGCATTTCCCAAATGGTCACATTCGATTGGTCCCATGAGATCGGAGATCAATCAGTGCAATCACATTCATAGAACGAAGACACACCTCCAGAAAGTGATGGATCAAAATGATCCCTTGGTGGGCCTCGAAGTGTCCCCATCACAAAATAGAAAACACTGAACACTAAACATTGTCTATGTCAACAATACTAACAATATGATCATTTCTTCCAAATGTAAATTTAGGCCATTTGTAATATCGATCTTCATAAGAAAAAACAAACGGGTACATGTATGAATCAGGAGTGCGAGAAATAGAGTAGCTTATTTCCACAACTTTGGTCTCATCTCGCGCTATACCAGTCATGCCCCTCTATCCTATAGTATTCGCTTCCCAGGTCAATTATTTAAAACCAGATAAGTTCATTGGCTTGTTTAAATGAAGCGGTCATGTGATTTTTGAAGCTAGAATAGGGTCAAATACACAGAGAATGAAGTCAATCTGCTAAGGGTATCTTCTAACGAAATGTGAATTTTCCTTAGATCAGTAAGGATGTTTGCAAAATGACTTATCTGTGTATTTTCTAAATAAAATGAGAATCCCTTACATGCAACAGGCTTAATATTTTCCAGACTGAGAAAAACAGGACAAAATCCAATTTGTAATGTGAATGGAGGATCCAGTACTGAACTTGAGGTAAAATGAGAGATAGAGAGGAGATTTAATCAGCTCCATTGACTGCTTCCATAACTGGGCACCCCTCTGGTCATGATAGTGCTTTTACACAGTGTCCTGTCAGACTAATGGCTAATGGCAAAGACAGCAAGTACACTTAGGCCTGATGTCCTCCTCTCATCTTGGACTTGGTTATTAAAGCAGACCAGACTATGTGATAAGGCCCCCCTTTCCCCTGACCAGCTGGGTACACACTAACTTCCTGTCCATCCCAGCCTGGCCAGCTTATACACCTGTACCTGTATGTACAGTACCACTAGAGCCCAAGAGAAATACAGATACCATTACAATTTGCAATATAGATACATACATGTATACTCAAGACCCTTCACGTATGTAGTTCCATGGGAGGCAGGGGTGGAGGGGGGTTAAAATGTTGCAATTTGACCGTATATATATATGCATTGAACAGGACTAAGGGCACAAGATGAAAGGGGTTCCAAATTTGAATTTGAGGCATGCAAGAATGCTCTGCCAAATGGGCATCGTACCACCCTAAATCTAATCTATCTATTACTACATCCACTTCAATCAGCTTTCATAGGAACATCTTTGTACCTGGTGTGACATTTTGAATGACTTCTTTGACATCATAGTACATTGTACACATGTTATTATAATGATAACCACTGAATTCTCTCAAATACAGAAAGAAAAGAAAAATGCCCTTTGGCCGTCCAGTATGTACTAGTATACATACATCATGTATATTTTATTATGGTACGTGCATTGATTTACACGAATCTACATGTAGTACTACACAAAGCATTGAGTAATATGTAATTATTACAGTGTCAGAAGTTAACAAAAGCGACAGTGTATGATATATGTTCTTGTGGGTGATGTCTCATCAGACTGAATAATGTCTGCACTGTGCTGCTATAAATATAACATCTTAATGTCTTTCATATTTATTTTTTTGTGTTGGTGTAGCCAGAGGGGATATTACATGTATACTATAGTGTACAAATAAATTTCTTTGTGAGCAACATGTATATGTATTGGCTGTGAGGGCTGCTTATCAGCCATGCACAGTAAAAGTGTGCTGTATATAGGTAAACTGTACCAGAGGCGAGGTCAGCGCTCCAGGATCTATGATTATGTACAACACCCATAAATAATCTACATACAGCTGTTACTGCACTGAAATCATGGGTCATCATCATGATCATAAGTTTGGGAGAAGATCACATGAAACTGAATCAACTAGATCACATGTTGAATAAAGTACTAAGTGAGCTAATCTATGGAAATGTACAAGATCTATAGTGATCAGCGCAGAACTGTTAAAAGTAATAACATATGCACAGATAACATCTATATTAAGGGGGGAAATTAATATCACAACTGATATAAGCTTATACATTATGCCGTTCAATCTGACAACAGTTGTGCAAGTTAGAAGTAAATCTGGTCCTATCACCATTGGTTCATGATTAGCAGCAATGATCCACTTCATTATCTGAAGCATGAATAATGCAAGGATATACCTGTACCAATTGGACAGAATATCTTTGAATTGCCCAGATTCACTGATTTGGTCCCATAAAACAACATTTCTTTTTTGCACATGAGCTGTGTGGAATCAATATTAAATTGTTTTCCAGTTTGGCTGTGACAGTTATCAAATTTTAGTGGACCACTGAAATGAATACCAAAGGATATGTGACGTTTACATACGAAACTTCCTTTGTGTGTGATGGTAATACTAATAAAGTCGATATTTTTTCCACTCCAAAACCTGCCATATAAGATTTTTCTTGAAGTTAACATACTGAAATATCTCCTTAAAAAAAAATGAGATGTTCAGAACTTTGCATAAAAATGGAGATATGATTCAATCATTGATCAAAATGTGCTCTCGGACTTGCATGTATTTTGGTATTTTGGGGCATTTTCATGAAGGGTTTTTAGCAAAAATATGACACCTCAAACCAAAACCATTCGTGGTTCTTTCCAATAAACAAACTCCCTAATATACTGTGTGATAAAATTATTTTGGTTTGAGGTCATATTTTTGCTATTTAGAGAAAATCCTCACTGTAATGCCTCAAAAATACCAAATCAAACTGAGGAACACATTTTGATCAAACATATATCCATTTTTATACAACGGATCATCGCAATTTTTTTAAGGCTGACATTTCAGTACCGTACGTAAACTTCTAGAAAAATCTGATTTGGCAGGTTTTGAATTGAAAAAAAAAAAAAAAAAAATCACACTCAAGAGAGTTATTCCCGTATTGACGTCACATATCCTTTTTCAGCTGCTGAAAGAATGTGTAAGCACATACATGTATGCTACTCAAAATATTTTGCCTAAAACTTTAGGCTAAATGGTGAGAAAAGTTTGACTTGTCCCTGTGTTTCAATATTGTGGTTAGGTGGGGGATATGTGAAAAGATTTGATATTTTCCATCAGTTGAAACTTTCCATCAGTTGAAAGTTTATCTGTTGCACAGACAATAATGACAGAAACTTAAAATGTATCAGAGCATATCAGAACAATTATCTCTCTAATGAACCATGAACTGTGGTGTGGTACTGTCTTCAATTAGAGACAGGGGTCTTTATCTGGCTAATGACTGGCTGCTGTCCAGGCGTGTGTAAACACAGGTTATGGACTGATGACAGCAATGTGTGCAGGGAGCACTGAGAGGAAGGAGGGACATGGCAGGAGATGGCAAAAGTGGAAGACTTTAAAGGAAGGTGCCTGTGAACCATATGCCTGTCATCATCTCTCAAAATAACTGTCTCAATACAGCTACAAGCTCAATGTATCTCTGTAATCAAAGTCTGCAATGCTATACTTACATACAAATGTACATATGGTCATAGTAATATGATCCAGACTGGCATCATATCAGAACCAACACATTGACAGTAATCTACATCTTTACATGAGGTAAACAACTTCATTCCCAAACTAGACAACACATTCAAGCTAATAAATGTAATGGTCAATTCCATTGTGACGGGCGCTACATTCAGAGTATATTCCTGGTATTGTAATATGCCAGATTTGCACACTACTGCTGCAATATAACTAACATTCTTCAAACAGTTAAAGATCATGTAGGAGTGTAAAGTAATATAAAAAATTTGAAAGAATGTGATTGACCAATCAAAATCACAGACAATTTGCATAACGTGACGGGCGCTACAGCGATTTCCCTCCATTTGTGCGGTTAGTATGGAAACTTCCAAATCCCTGTGATTTCTCAAATGATTTTAACTTCTTATCAGTATGGCATAGTAAGGTACTGAGTACTGATTCTTTGTTGAAGAACAGTTTGCCCCATCTCTTATTATCTGCTAACATGAATTTGAAAATTCCAGTGTGACGGGCGCTACATATTTTGTGACGGGCGCTACACCCTCTGAAACAGAATGGGCTAGGTCCTATAAATCCTATAATAAGACAAAGGCAACTTGATGGTTAAGTGTCCAATTGTTTATTTCAATATTCTCTGAAATATTCACCAAGAATAAGACACATTATGCCAACATTCCAATTGATTTAATGTGCTATTTCATCAAGCAACAAAAATGATCTTCACGACATGTTGTATCCAGGTGATATGGCAGATGACACACCTTTCTTACCAACATTAATTTTCTTTGAAAAATCCTGATAAAGAAAGATCCAGTTCGAAGGTTAGAACTTGCGCTGGGGAGGGCCATAATGCAGTCATATAAAGATGATGGCACCCCAGGCCTGGTAGCTAGGGTTAAGACCGGATCCCACCTGTAGCTTATTCTGTTGGAAGCACTGAATTGCAGAGTTTACTCTTGATGTCGTTGTCAGAAAGTGTTCGATGCACACCTTCACGACATCTTTGAAAGAATTAAGAAATGAGTTTTGACTGTGTGAAAATATTTGTTGGGGCAGTTCATCATGTAAGGATCGGATAGGTAGGACAGGTAGCTTTTCCAGGTTCAACAAAGGTTCCCTGCATGTAGTCATCTATTGTGTTTTCCTTACGTGACGAATAGGCCATTTGGCACTGCCACTTCAACATCATATGATAATGAGCTAACATGTGACCAAAAGCTTGAGTGTATATTGGTTAAAGTGAAAACCAATCATCAAAATGAGCTGTGACTGCATCAAAATCCAAAGATGAAATGGCCAGTATAAAGCTCGCAACCAGGAAAAGAGGAAATCACTGATGGCAATTATATATGGGCCAATAATATTAATATCTCTACGTCTAGTCAGGCATGCATCACTCATGACAGTGGCTTCATGCCTGATAAACAATGTTGCAATTTTGAGTGCAACTGGTTCAGCTGAATGCTATAGGGCCTCATGTACAAAATGTGACGGCCGCTACATCAGAGGCTGTAGCGCCCGTCACGATGGAATCCGTAGCGCCCGTATTAATATCTCTACGTCTAGTCAGGCATGCATCACTCATGACAGTGGCTTCATGCCTGATAAACAATGTTGCAATTTTGAGTGCAACTGGTTCAGCTGAATGCTAGGGCCACATGTACTAAATGTGACAGGCGCTACATCAGAGGCTGTAGCACCCGTCACGATGAAATCTGTAGCGCCCGTCACGCTAATTAGCTTGGTTAATTAGTAACTGCTAAAATTAAATCTGGCTAATATAGTTGGTACTCGAGCACTATTAGAAGAAAAGGGATTCATGTTATTTTATGGACCTTTGTTTTATCAGCACATTAAAAATTAGTAGAATATTGTGACGGGCGCTACAACACGACAGTAACGTATATTATTGGACATACGATTTAATAAAAATATCCAGTGCCTGTTCTGATGACAAATATCAGAGCAAGACGTGGCTGTTTAACCGAATATTGCAAACAACCTAAGATTAAATGCATTTATGTACAAATTTCCACAAAAAACAGTTATACAGTAAAAAATCCTTATCAGGCTAAATTATTTCAGTAGATGTAGGTGGCGCCACCTGGCCCATGGGCGATTGAATGCATATTTCCTGACTTGTTTCTGAAAGCATGGAGCATATACTACATATATGTATATAGGTTATTATAAAATATCCAATTAAAAAATTGCCACTTTGGTTTAATTTTACGTGGAATTGACCATATGTATAAAGTGCATAAACCTGTTGGTAAACTAATCAGCTAAACAGTACAACATTTTAAATACCGGTACTTAGGTATTGGGTACTTAAAGATGAACTCTGAGTATAAGTACATATAAGCTACATGTATAAAGGAAATTAAAGAGATGAAAATTTACTAATTATCAGGCAACTTGCAATATTTAATCATACATGTACACTAATTTGTCTATTAGTTATGAAGTTAATACCAATACACAGTTTATGTATGAAATCTGGAGTCTGTTATATGGAATCAGTAGGAGAGAAGCCATAAACGAAGTGATTATGATAGAAATATGACAATTTATAAAAAAAAACCTTGGACCCCTCTGAATTTGACAGCTGGCTCAGTAACCCAAGCAGACATGACAGCAGTCTGAGCCACGTGCCTGGCTTCTCCTATTACTGTCCATACCAGTAGTTCTTAGTATAAGAGTAGAAGTTTGTGTATATGTAATCTCCATCATCCATGAGCTCTTCAGGAAGGACCATATCAACATACTGATCATCCATCAAAGCTATGAAATAATACACTCAGGGTACATGTTACGAATCCACAAAATTTTTGATACATGTGATTTTTCGGCATAAAGTTGAGCGTAAGCTTATATGGCAATTTGGCACGCAACATTTCTCAACTTTTTTCCCCCACATCTGCAGTTACAAATGTAGCTTAAAAGGAGAACTGGTCTAACTGGGCAAAAAAAATAAAAATACTAATTTAACTACATCAGGGATTCATAGAAGTCGCCTTTTAGGGCCGGTTATCGGTCCTAAAAAAATTTGAGAAACTCAATTTGTGGGGGGTGAAAACTGAATTTGTGACCAATTGTGACCAATAATTTAGAGAAACTGAATTTCAACCGAGACAAAAAACTCAATTCGAGCTAATTAAAACTGAATATGAATTGCATAACTCACTGTTCAATATTTATTTACACGTGTTGGCGGAGAAAACCGCAGCTCGACACTGAGCTAAACAACCCGCCATTTTATGGAAATTCACGTGACTGTAATATCTAGCTCGGGGGCCCTTCGAAATTACTTAGTTGCGAGGTTATGAAGGGTTCCCGAAAGACTTTCTCGCGAGACTTTTACAAGAAAAAAAATCAATACAGAGAGTCCTTTCCAATTGCCGGGATACAGCCGATGCTCCGCGGATGCTTTCATCATCAAGAAATTCTACGTTTTGAATGACAGGTGATGTATCAGTCTATACGAGGGACTTAATACTTAAAACTGACTGCTTGAAGTTTATTACTGACAACTCAAAACTTAACAACTGGAAGTGAATGGTCTGGATTGAGAATTGGTTTGAAAATGAAAGTTCACAGGCATCAACAACAACAACAACAACAACAACACGTGTAGACAACACTGCAGCGCATTGTCATTTGACGATCTAAATATTTCATTTTTTATGAGTTGATTCATTTATTGAATAAGTTGTTCTGCCTCGATAGTTTAGAATTTTTCTTGATTTTTTCATATCTTTGAATAAAGTTGTAAATTTTTTTAACAGGTTAGGGCAAGTTGCTCATTGAGCTATTGTAGGCTGATCTAACTAAAATTCTCCCAGACAACTCTCACTGAACAAGAGCAGAGAGCAATTGGTTGGAAACGGCTGTTAGTAACCAGCTAATCAACATCTTTAGTTGTTATCCATAAATTTGTTTAGTTACAGAGAACAATAGATACACCACGACACATTATGAGGTGAACAAAATTGTTTATTCCTATGAAATCACAATCATGATTAAATTATACATGTACATGTATGTGGTATATAATGCAACTGGTCCTAAAAAAAATATTATTAAACTCAATTTGCACCCACAAAAGCACGCTAAATACTCAATTTGCTGGGTGAAAAACTCAATTTGACCATTAACGGTCCTAAACAGAATGACTTCTATGAATCCCTGTACATGTAGGTATTAAGTATATGATATTGCAGAGAAGTTACACTTCTGGTGCATACACGCTTAAATCTAAAGTGTTGAAACTTACTCGTAAAGTGTTGAAAGTGTGTCCACAGGGACAACACTTGAAGAGCAGTCCCTGTGGACACACTTAAAGGGTTATTTCAACAATTTACGAGTAAGTTTCAACACTTTAGTTTTAAGCGTGTAGTCTGTAATACAATATATAATAATACTGATCCATGCTGTTAAACAGGCATGCTATATTTTTATTTGGCCTGATAAATAAACTTGAATTAATAATCCTTGACAATTTGAATGCCAAAATGTCATACCGGCCACATAATGTCCAATCTCCAGTGCAGAAATTTTGTGTGCTGAAAATTGTGGCGAATGAGCAGTGCTGAAATGTTGTGTGCCGAAATGTGCCCACGTCATATATGACATGGTCGACTTGGATCTATGATTATAAATAAGAATCTTACTTGTTTTCTTCTGTAACTCTGCATCATCTGTGTCAGTGAAGAAGTATGTCTGTAATGAAAAGGTGTTATTGTTGGATGAGTTATTCAACAAACTATTTTAATCACAGGTATATGTATTGTAGGTACTGGTAATATGCATGTCAAAGAAAGGGCTGGGTAATGAAGAACATCAGATAAGGGTTTAACCCATCTCAAGCAGATCATTCCATCTAGTTTTGTTACACTACAAAACATTGGAATGTTTCACTTAAGAAAAGCCAAATATAAGGTAAAGCTTTGAAAATTGCTCTATTGTGAGCGGAGCTTGAGTTCCTGAACTGAACATGGCAAACATTAAATCCTCAAGCTTGACAGATGAGAGAGAGAGAATTAAGGTTTAATGTCGCGTTCAGCAATATTTCAGCTATATAGCGACGATCAAACAAAATTCAAAGTACTCAAGTCACTAACTTAGTAATCCAACGCATTAGCCAAATATAAGGTAAAGCTTTGAAAATTGCTCTATTGTGAGCGGAGCTTGAGTTCCTGAACTGAACATGGCAAACATTAAATCCTCAAGCTTGACAGATGAGAGAGAGAGAATTAAGGTTTAATGTCGCGTTCAGCAATATTTCAGCTATATAGCGACGATCAAACAAAATTCAAAGTACTCAAGTCACTAACTTAGTAATCCAACGCATTAAAACACACACACTAAAACTTATGTAACAAACCGATTTCTCTCGAATAACCCAAGATGCAATCCTCCCTCACCCGACTAAAAAGATCTTCCAAAGAAGCTTGACAGATGATCCCGAGCAGATTCCATGCAGACAAGCAACTAAACAGCATTACTGATGGTAAATATTGTGGGCGGGCAAATGACCAGTTGGCAGTATTAATCTTATATGGCCCGGCAATGGTTGGGGCCAATGATCTTCAAGGATGAGCCTGAATTTATTTATACATGTAGGCTGTAGCTATTCAAAACAATTGGCATGATGAGGATAAAATAAGGTTATATGTGAGCAGAACAATGTTCTAGAGACCCATACATACATGTATTTTTAATTATTAGGAGAGAGATAGAGAATTAAATTGAACATTGGTTAATTATTATTTGATGAACTTTGCCAAAAGTAAAAGAACAAGGATTTGCAGCCTTAACAATATATTAACAATTTAATCATATATGTCTTGGTTACATGTGCATTTAGCTTTTACAGTGACCCCCCCACAAAATTCCTTGCAGACCAACATAGGAGAGATTGAGTGGGTCCACCTCTCTCAAGTTTAGTCTGCTATCTTCCCTCTACTTCACTATCAGGGCCAGTCTTCCTGCCCAGCATGATATGGAGTGTTTTATTGATGGCTGGTTTACAGCTGTTGTGAAGATCCAGAAAGCCTAGAATACTTAAGCTTATATGAGACTACAAAATAACAAGGCTACTGTCCAAGGGAAAGTTACATATGAAATAACCTATTTGAAAAGTCAAGCTACTGGCAAGCATTTATCCATTCATTCTGATCTAAATTTCAAGCTCTGTAAAATATCAGAGATTTGAGTGAGGAAAAAAAAAATTTCATGCAATTTGATCTTCTGAAAAATATCGGTGCATGAAATCCCCAGTAACGTAACTGTTTTCAAGATGAATTACATAGCATATGTTATATGAACATATTCTTATCGACTACTTTAGAAGATCTTTTAGTCGGGTGAAAAAGACTGTATCTTAAGTTATTTGAGAGAAATTCGTTTGTTGCATAAGTTTTAATGTGTGTACATACATGTTTTAATGCGTTGGATTACCGTACTAAGTTATCAATGTGAATACTCAGAATTTTGTTTGATCGTCGCTAGAATAGCTGAAATATTGCTGAATGTGACATTGAACCTTCATTCTCACTCTCTCCATGTAAACATTTCTGACATTACACACTTTATGCTGAACTTTATGCTGGTCATGTTGGAGTTGGAATAATACCAAAATTAAAGATCGACCATACAGGTTCACATCCCCTGCCAGCAGCACCAGTTATGGGGGTTATAATCAAAACCCCAAAAGATTGATTGATTGATTACACTGGATTCCGAGGATTTGAGGAAATGGGAGGGGTCAATTATGTGACAGCCCGTAAGTCGCATTTTAGTCATTTGCTGAAAAACAACACAGAAAAGGCAACTGAAGACAGTGAGTTGTATATATGTGCCATCGTGTTATTGCATAATGACATTTCAAACGTCGTAGCCTTCGACGTCGGACACTGCTTTGAGTTCTTACATGACGTTGATGGCATTCACAGCAGACTCCTTGAGGACACAGGCACTGCCATCAGCAGGCCTGTTGTCCAGAAAAATGTATGTTTTTTCCCCCATATAAATGTCCTTGTCAGATGGAAGAGAACCCCATAATGTGCCCCTTTGTCTCTTGGTGCAAACCCCCTGATGTGCCCTTTTGACAACAGTGAACCACGCACCCCTGAAGATATCCTGGCAATTCGGCTGCCTTTTCTGTTATGTTTTCGAGCAGTTGACTCGAGAAATCGAACATCCGAGGGAGTCGCAATTAGAAAAGTGTTGTCATGATTACTTTTTCCACTAATTTGACAGCTCTGCTGCAAAATAAATTGAAGTACGGTATATTCAAAATGAGTGAATTACATTTAATAGCTCTTTAAATGTTCGGTTATTATGTATGTTTTTCTCATCATAAACATCATATCATGATATTACAGTTACCTGTTCCATCGCGAGAATCACCCAGGTGTCTAGAAGCAGTTTAAGCCGTGTGTCATGGTATTTCTGTGTCGTCTTCACGCTGATAAATATATCCTCCAGTTCAGTGGGGCGATGTTTTGACTTTTTCACCTTTAGCACTGGGGAGTTTAGGCCAGGGGACTGCAAGATCACTTTATTCCGCTGTTTTTTCACCCATTTCATATCTAAATCACCGCCTGTTGCTTGTCCCTTCTTGCCATCCCCGTCTAACAAACCTTTAGCACTCCTCTGTCGACGTCGAACGATCTCCTCAAAACTTTTGACGCTGTCGATATTGTCAACAACAACAGGTTCTTGGATAAACTTTGTTCGACGGCCATAACGGTAAGTGTTTAGTATGGGGAGGCCGTTTCCCAACGGCACATCCCCTTTGCTAACCTGGTAAAATACGCTTATACATACCAAACAGGAAACAAGAACAGCCGACTGAACTACCTTTCGAAGGGTAAATCGCATTACTAAATGTAAAACCCATTCGATCTCTCAGTTGCACTAAAATTCCAACGCACACGACTCCGCATATCTCCCGTCTAAACTTTCCAACATCCTTTCGAGTTGTGAAGTGTGAGATACGGGAGTCGATACGGTCGAAGTTTTGCTGCGGTCGGCCTTCCACGCTTCAGCGAGGCTCCACAGGCGTAGACCAAACGAGGTAACAACGTGGCTATTTCAAAGATATCATTACTTTTTCATGGCCTGAGAGGGTTCGAATTATTTTACAGTTGATGCTTTTAATACAAACAAAAGATTGAATGTAATTGTCTGACTGATATCCCTATTTTGCAGTGAAACTGTGTTGCGGTGCCGTGACACGTGTAGACACTCCACTAATATCGTAGAAGTTTTATGCGCACGCGCCAAGAGTATATTTATACTTTCATTTCCGCAATTGATCACAAGATGGCTGGGGATGCATGGTAAAGATTTTGAGCTGAGATTTTGAGGTGTCAGAATTTGTACAAATACCTGCCATATGGCCTCTTAGCCCCAAAAGAGGAATTTAACTTTTTTGATAATACTTCTGTTTTCAGGAGATGAATAAGAACGTAACATGTGTGTCACCAAGTCGTTGTTGTAATGTAATATTTACGAAATGCAGTGCCACTATGGGATTACTTTTAAACGTTATAGCTCTGGTTAGTGTTCACGCCCACGTGTCTCATTGTTAGGACAATAGTCTCTTCATTAGTAGATAGGTATTCAAAAGCTACTCGTCCGTGGAGTGACGGCCTAGTTCAACAAGCTAAACTGCCCAGTTATTGGACAGTTTTTATGAATAAGAGTCTGCAGGTCGGCTATGCAACCACGTATGGCCGAGAAAGTAACACTGGATAAAAGACTACATCTTTAGTGATAAATCGTCATAAAAAAATATTGAAGAAAATATAATGGGAGAGACTGGGAATAGTTGAAATGCAGGGACCATCCACGGTATGAAAATGCAAGTTTGCGCCCAGTTATTGGACACTTTATCAG
>JAVTVY010001458.1:0-32319 GCA_036873755.1 Hanleya hanleyi | reverse complement strand
CAGAAATATACAACGTCAGATAATATGCCGCTACAATGTTCCAGTTTTACGATCCTAATATCGTGAATCAGGCAAAGCTTCGGGAGGCTGTAGGTGTGTTTACGGTCAACACTTTTACACAGTCACCACATAAAACGGCTCCTGAAAGAACAAGCCAGCATCGATGCGGTATTTTCCAGCAACAGATCCCTTAAAAACCACCTTAACGCTACAGGACGACTACCACCAACCGCCCCACCCCAGCCCAAGGGAATTATCTACAAAATTGACTGCTCCTGCCAGGAAAGTTACATAGGAGAAACCATGCGACCCCTCAACGTCCGCATCAAGGAACATAAATTGGCAAAACATACACAAACTTTCTATCCACCAGACCGACCAAACAAAGAGAAGACTACAGGAAGCCATTCACATCAAAAGACACAAGCCCGCAATCAACAGAGACAGTGGACAGTTTGTACCCAGCGCCTATGACAGCCTTATCAGCTTAGATGGAGATTATCACCGTGACCGTTAATCCTTTCCATTATCCTTTATGTACTTCTCTCACGTTATGCTATTTATCCATGAGATTATCTCTTACCAATTGTATAATCCTCACACATATAAGATTCAATAATTTTGTCACTTTAACCATGAGGCCACTTTGAACTTAATCTGTAATCACCCATTGTCTTTACCCGCCTAGATGATTAGCTTATTACAATAGCCATATTCACTGTTTGATTTTCTTTATTTTGACATGATTAACTCATGAAACCTATTGTGCAATGATTATTTTGTGATCTTGTTTGCTTGTTATCACTTGTATAAATACCCTCAACTGTACACGCAGGAACTAATCCTGAAATTAATTAATGTGAGCTGGAAGACCAAACGACTCCCGAGCAAATGGAAATCATCTATTGTTATCCCAATACCAAAACCTGGTAAAGACCCTTCAGACAGTAAGTCATATAGGCCGATCTCACTCACGTCAAATTTATGCAAAATTATGGAAACCATGGTCAAAAACAGACTTGAATATCACCTGGAAAGCAACAACCTGTTAAACAAAACACAAAGCGGTTTTCGGAAAAAAAAGAAGTACTTTAGACCACATAGCCAGACTCCAACACTCTATCAAAAAGGGTAATGCCAAACACCAATTTACATTAGGAATTTTCTTGGATATAGAAAAGGCGTTTGACCTTGTATGGCAGGACGGGATTATCACCCAATTAAACAACCTGGGAATAAAGGGCAGAATACAACACTGGATAAAAAAAATTCTTCATGACCGAAACTTCAAAGTTCGTATTGGTAACACCATATCCATGGACCACCAGCTAGATAACGGCACCCCACAGGGCAGCGTCATAAGCCCCACCCTTTTTAACATCCTGATTAATGGCCTGGCCAACGAAATTGACACAAAACATCCCGAAATTGAACAATTACTTTTTGCTGACGATGCTGCCATGTGGAAATCTGCTGGCTCGATAAATAAACTAACAAGTATAATGCAAAAGGTACTGAATACAGTCAGCGATTGGGCCGATAAATGGGGATTCAAATTTTCAGCTGTCAAAACTACCGGTGTGCTATTCTCAAATAAACAGAACACAGACATCACGCTATCACTAGGAGGACAGAAAATTGAGTTTAAGAATAGTGTCAAATACCTAGGTATGATATTCGACCGAAAACTCACTTGGAAAGACCACATTGACCAATTAATTATTCGGTGTAACAAAGACCTGAACCTTATGAGGTGCGTATCGGGTACCAACTGGGGGGCCAATAAACTTAGCTTAATCAAATTATATCAAACACTCATCAGATCCAAAATAGACTATGGTTCAATCGCGTATCAATCAGCATGCAAGACCCATTTAAAAAGAATAGACAGCATTCAGTATTCGGCCTTAAAAATAGCCACCGGGGCGTTCAAAGGGACTCCTTTATGCAGTCTACAAATAGAAACTAATGAAAAACCCTTACATTTAAGACGAGAAGAGCTGTCAATGAAATATGCATGGAAAACAATAGCCAAGGGCGAAAACCACCCATGCCACAAAATTTTTGGCCCAAAAACCGAATACGAATTCCTAAAAACAAAATGGGAAAAAGACTCTGCACCACTCGGTTACACGATAGAACGATTATTCGAAGAACACGACATTCCAATCTCTTGTATCTCTGACACTGACAAGGTCAATAGACCACCATGGCAACTAATCACACCACACGTGGACACGAATATACATAGCCACATCACCAAACAGGACAACCCAGAGCATATAAGGGTCACTGCCCTTGAATATATTGACACACATTGGAAAAATCGCTTGAAAATATATACAGACGGCTCCAAAAACACAAGTCACAATACAGGTTCTTCATTCGGTATTCCAGAACTTGACATTCACGAAGGTTTCAAACTACCAGACAATATGTCTGTATACACCACTGAATTAGTCGCCATAATCAAGGCCCTCGAATGGGTTCTCCAGAACAAACCGGTTTCCACCGTTATTCTTAGTGATTCCTTAAGCGGACTGGTATCTATAGAGAACTCCAAATCCGACAGCAGACCTGACCTCATACACGAAATAGAAATTCTATGTACACAAATAAGAGACAATGACATTGACGCCATTTTAGCTTGGATTCCCGCCCACGTGGACGTTAGGGGAAATGAAGCCGCCGATAGGACAGCCAAAGATAGCCTCAACAAAACTGCACCTGACGTGCATATAGGACTAGGAACCAAAGAACTGAATTCCATCATTAGAACCAGAATAGATAGTAAATGGGAAAAAGAATGGAACGAAGAAAACCGAGGTAGATGGCTACATATCATTCTAGATAAGGGGAAAAGACGGAGTTGTGGATTCCAGCTAGACAGCAAACGTGACGACCGCATTATCACCAGATTAAGACTAGGCAAAAGCGGACTTAAATCACATCTGTCCATGCTTCTGAAAAACACCTCACCACTCTGTACCGCATGCAACAATGTAGAAGAAACAATAGAACATGTCCTGCTTGAATGCCCAATCCAAAACCGACAACGTGAGGCACTTAGAAACCAATTTAAAAAATCCAACACTCCCTTAACATTACCAGCGATATTAAACCCTAAGCCCCCCATTAGAAATCAGGTAATCAAGTCCTTAATAAATTTGATCAAAGCTGCTGGTTATTATTCCAGTATATAATACTACCGCCGTGCGTGCGCAGTCAACATTTTTTTTTCTTCACGTAATCAATCACTAGTACACCAAGTACTATCACACGATTTGATAGAGGCCAAATCATTCTTCTGACTTAAACAAATGGTATGGTTGCAGCGGAGTTACCTTGATACTGAGGGCCGTCTGCACCATAGCCATACAAAACATTATGGCCATAATAACTATCCATACATAACATCCGGCCAAAATGTCACAGACTCATTTAGAAATAAAATAGGCATGGCAACAACGGAGTTACCTTGATACTGAGGGCCGTCTGTTCCACTGTCCTACAAAACAAACGATGGCCAAATCTAATTGAATTCACGACAACAATAGCACGGCCAAATCGCATATAGCGAGCATTATTCGGCATAAAATATAGGAAATGGTGATGGCGGAGTTACCTTGATACTGAGGGCCGTCTATCTCATTGTCCTACAAATTTTTTATGGCCATCAAACGATAATGCATTCAGAAATAATACAGAGTTGTTTATTTGTGTATTCACCAAGTACTGAATCCATCGAAATGTTTATTTATTTATCCATTTGTCCATCTATTTACCCAATTATATATTGCTATTCATATTATGTGACCGACGGTCGGGGGGTGCCTGTTGTTGGGAGGAAGATATATCAAATTATTGCATCGAAAAACAATAGAAAACAAGAATGACTACAAGCCTTCTATTTCATATGATACAGGCACACCGAAGACCACAGACGAGTTGGACAAGACCTAAAACAGAAGACGGATGACGATTACAAGAATACTAACCGCGCCTTGAGTGACAACGCCGCATAGCAAGAACACCCAGAATCAGAATACTCGACCCTAGACCATTCCGGACACGCTACCCCATTTGATGTTACCCAACTGACGCCTCAACACAGAATATGATCCTTTGACTTTCACGCAATATAGAACGTAGACCTGCCGTTCTGTACCCCAATACACACTCCAAGCAATTGTTACAGGCACAGATTTCTGGAAGGACCCCGCCCTGTTCCCGAGGGCGTCAGTCGGGAAGTCGGCTCTAAGAATCCTGAAGACGCCCTGGTTCTCTCAGTTTTTTCTGGACGGCTTTGTGCGTACTATGGGGTACCAAGACAAAGGAATCATACACGCGATTACAGTGAACTCCCAATTACCAGTATAACTTAACAAGAAAAAACAAAAAAAAACAAAAAAACGGAAAGAGACTTACGAACTTGTACATATAGCGATTCTTATTTACTTCTATTTATATCTCCTACTAATCTCTCATTGTTATTTATTATTTATCTATCTATTTATTTATTTATATATTTAGCGTTGGAAAAGATATTCAATAAACAAAGTAATGTACCGCGAAATTCGAATAAGACATTGAGTTGATGGGCCGCGAAATCCGAATGGGAAGCGGCCCTTAAACTACAATTTCAATCAATCAATCAAATGTAGATCATATGACCGCATAATCACCAGATTAAGACTAGGCAAAACCGGACTTAAATCACATCTGTCCATGCTTCTGAAAAACACCTCACCACTCTGTACCGCATGCAGCAATGTAGAAGAAACAATAGAACACGTGCTACTTGAATGCCCAATCCACAGCCAACAACGTGTGACACTTAGAAACGAATTAAAAAAATTCAACACTCCCTTAACATTACCAGCGTTATTAAACCCTAAGCCCACCACTAGAAATCAGGTATTCAAGTCCTTAATAAATTTTATCAAAACTGCTGGTTATTACTCCAGTATATAATACTACCGCCGTACATGCGCAGTCAGCAATTTTTTCTTCTTTTTTTTTTATTTTTTTTTTTTTTTTTTTTTTCTTTCCACATAATCAACTACTAGTACACCAAGTACTATGCCACGATTTGATAGAGGCCAAATCATTCTTCAGACTTCAACAAATGGTATGGTTGCAGCGGAGTTACCTTGATACTGAGGGCCGTGTGCACCATAGCCATACAAAACATTATGGCCATAATAAACTATCCATACATAATATCCGGCCAAAATGTCACAGACACATTTTGAAATAAAATAGGCATGGCAACAACGGAGTCACCTTGATACTGAGGGCCGTTTGTTCCACTGTCCTACAAAACAAACGATGGCCAAATCTAATTGAATTCATGACAACATTAGCACGGCCAAATCGCATATAGCGAGCAGTATTCGGCATAAAATATAGGAAATGGTGATGGCGGAGTTACCTTGATACTGAGGGCCGACTATCTCATTGTCCTACAAATTCTTTATGGCCATCAAACGATAATGCATACAGAAATAGTACAGAGCCGTTTATTTGTGTATTCACCTAGTACTGAATCTATCGAAATGTTTAGTTATTTATTCGGTTGTTTATCTATTTACTCACTTAAGTATATATTTGTATTCATATTATGTGACTGACGGTCGGGGCGTGCCTGTTGTTGGGAGGAAGATATATAAAATTATTGCATCGAAAAACATTAGAAAACAAGAATGACTACAAGCCTTCTATTTCATATGATACAGGCACACCGAAGACCACAGACGAGTTGGACAAGACCTGAAACAGAAGACGGAAGACGATCACAGGAATACCAACAGCGCCTTGAGTGACAACGCCGCATAGCAAGAACACCCAGAATCAGAGTACTCGACCCTAGACCACACCGACACGCTACTCCATAGATGACCCCGAACTGACGCCTTAACACAGAATATGATCCTTTGACTTTCACGCAATATAGGACGTAGACCTGCCGCCCTGTGCCCCGATACACACTCCAAGCAATTGTTACAGGCTCAGATTTCTGGAAGAACCCACCCTGTTCCCAAGGGCGTCGTTAGTGAAGCCGATCCGAAAAATCCTGAAGACGCCCTTGGTTCTCCCAGTTTTTTTCTGGACGGCTTTGTGCGTACAAAGGGGTACCAAGACAAAGGAATCATACACGCGATTACAGAGAACTCATATTTACCAGTATAACTTAACCAAAAACCAAAAAGAGACTTACGAACTTGTACATATATACCGATTCATATTTACTTCTATTTATATCTCCTACTAATCTCTCATTTTTATTTATTATTGATCTATTTATTTATTTATTTATTTATATATTTAGCGCTGGAAAAGATATTCAATAAACAAAGTAATGTACCGCGAAATTCGAATAAAACATTGAGTTGATGGGCCGCGAAATCCGAATGGGAAGCGGCCCTTAAACTACAATTTCAATCAATCATGTAGATCATTAGCTTTGAAAAAGTTGGAAGTATCTCCAACGAAACGTCAGCTCCACAGCTATAAAGAAGTTGTTATCCATAGAATAGCCTTGTGATATATACGCCGACTTCTAAATGCCTATCAAAGAAAAACAAAATGGAGGCTAGTGTTGTCGCTACACACAAGTCGGACCATCTCTCTCAACGTTATTCTAGGAATTGTATGTAGATGTGATTAAAAAATATTGTTCGGAATAACTAATACGGGTTCCGTTACGAAGCTGTTAAAGATATTTTGCAACTTATTAATACGTGGCGCCTTCTCAGATCAAACACGGCTGGTGATGATCATAATTTTCGACTGTTTTACAAAGTGTTGGTATAGTCGCCATCAAACAGTGTATAAGCTGGTAATAACAAAAACATATTGAGCATATGATGTGTTGATACACAGGACCGTGTCTCAAATCAATAAAACAATACTGATTAATCGATGTGGTCCCCAAAAATCAATCTGTTGAATCGATGTTGTTGCTACTTCACGCTACCATATAACATATAAGAGGAGGATAGCTTTTCCAGTTTAATAATGGCGGGTGAGATAGGCAGAACCGATATTTGAGTCGCCTCCGATACCTGCCGTTGGCGGCAGTAGTAATGCTTTTTTTTTGTCTGCTTTTTTGAGGAGACACAGAAGAACTAAGATGAGTGAAAAATTTGTGTTTAGAGCTTTCTTTGTCCCATTTACAGAATCTGTCTGTAGTGCGTTTCTGTCCGCTTATTATATAGGTATAATATATGGCAGCGTGTGGTAACAACAACATCGATTAATCAGTATTGTTTTAATGAGAACAACATCGACTAATCAGCATTGTTTCATTGATCTGAGGCACGGTCCTGTGGTTGATAACACATTCGCGACCTTGATGCCGGCGTCACAGACCTTATAATTTATACAATTACGAGAATTTGTAAGATTCTTGATATACATGCATAAGAGAGAGAGAGAATTAAGGTTCAACGTCGCGTTCAGCAATATTTCAGCTATAAAGCGACGATCAAGCAAAATTCTATGACATTTGCCGTGTTTCTCCGCAGTTTGATACGTTAAATTGTCCAAATTTATTTTCTAATGTACTGCGCGGTCTTTGCCGTGACAATTGCTTAGACGATGAAATCGAGAAAAACCAACTATCGACCCAAATATGGATTTCAAGTTATGGCGTCACTGCGAAGTTATTAGAGCAGCCATTTTGATATTTGCCACATTTTTTGCGTAGGTTGCCCCAAATATATACGTGGTAATTTGTAGCTTCCTTGTCTCAAAGATAATGCAAATATTTTGGGAGGGATGGCCGATTCAATCCCGAACTTGCACAAATTGAACTAAATACTTCAAAAACAGAGCTGCGCCGATAGCATAAGCAGCTGGATTGAGAGGTGGTTCACAGCGGTTAGGTCATCCAATCTCTCTCCTGTCTCTTCAGCATGAACAGATTTTTAAACTATTGATAACTGGTGTAAATATGAAAAATATGAGTAGTAGGTAAAACCCTTTTCGACGCTTTGGCTCGTCACTGCGCATGCGCGAGAAACCGAAAATGGGCTGCGCAGGTATTGAGGAGGTCATGAGGAGGTGTGCGCATGAGTGTTCTGCGCAAGTGTACGACGTCACTTCAGGTCTGCGTGAATCGGGCGTGACCTCAATACATGTATTCCTCCGCGATGATGCGGTCTGGCGGTGATGTGGTCTGCCTCCGCGGACAGAAAGTAGTCCCAAATACGTGGGTTTTCGTGAGAATGTTCGGCAATCTTGAGGGGCGAGAGGGGCCCCTAGTGGACTGATTGGGTCGAGTGAGGTATCAAAGTGAAGCGTTCCTCCAGGGCTATCCAATCATGGGTGGGTGCATGTAAATTAGTATTTTTTCCGAAAATATAAAAAGCGGAACACGGACTTTACCCCTACAATAGGGGAAAACGCCTATCAACCCTATCCCAAAGGGCTAATATCGGTCCCTGGCTTATCGGGGCCTGCTGAGAGAGGTAGGATGGGAAAGTGGGTGTATGTAAAAGTTTCTCAAGAAAAAAAATATAAAAACCGGAACACGGACTTTACCCTTACAATAGAGGAAAACCCCTATCAACCCTATCCCAAAGGGCGAATATCGGTCCCCGGGCGTATCGAGGTCTGGGTGCATGGGTGGGTGCGTGTAAAATTAGGGTACTCATCTTGCATCCGGGTTTTTGTAGGTTACTGCGTAGGTCACGTGGTTTCGGTGGGTCTGCGCGAGTGTGTGACGTCACTCCCGGTTTTCGGAATGACCAGAAAAAAAATACCTCCGAACACAGAAGAGTTCCAATTTTTTAAACATCCAAGTTTTCGCCCGGCCAGGCCGCAGCGCGCGCGGGTTATCCGGCGGCATCACCGGAAGTGCACGGGTGAATCTCGGGTCAAAAGGTCAAAGGTCACATCCAGGTCGAAAGGTCGGTCTCCCTCTCCGGGCCAATAGATAGCCTTCATCTGCCCTACCGAAGCACCCATGTAATGCACAGGGTCCCCGACAATATCGCCATCACTATGCCCATGTTAAATGGCCAGTGGGGAACCCTCAGTTTTCCCCAGAACCGTATTGGCACGAAAAAATACCTGAAACCATTGAGCTTATAGCAATAAACTTATTCTATAAGTGTTGGGCTAGTCCCCACTCACCGTCTTCCTGGTCTTTACCCCCACCTCGAACCTCTATGGCTTTTTCACTCCACTTGTTGCTCTTGTAACTTGTAACTCCTCGTCAAAAATTTTGTGCTGGAATGCCCGCTCTTAACCTAGATCAAAACATGTACTTGGTCTGTAGGCTGATTTCATATGCTCTCTTTTTTACTGCAGTGCTCTTGTATTGTTTTCTGGACATTGATTGGTTACATTTGGCCCCATCCTAGGCCACTGATTGGCTACTTTCTCAACGGTGTTCAAAGCCAGTTTGACCGAATCCCCACATGTCTGTTATAGACTTCACGCATTATGCTCATATAGAAAACACACAAGACAGGGTTTTTTTTAGTGAGATCTCATTTTGTTTTCTATTCAACAATAAATAACAACAACAACGTGAGAACAACCACGTGAAAACTGAAGCCCAGAACAGGGGGCTTGTACATTGAAATCAATAGAACTTAAGCCCAGAACAGGGGGCTTTTCGTGAAAGAACTTAGGCCCAGAACAGGGGGCTTGTACATTGAAAGAACTTAACCCCAGAACGGGCCTTGTACATTGAAATGATGGGCGGCCCAATCATATACGAGTACATCGCGATCCTCGGCCTTGGGGTACTCGTCAAACATCTGCACGATGGTAGATAATGTTCTTCCCCGGCATCGATGGTACAGGTAAAACAAGCAATATTGTCCGCACGCGCTACTGGTCAGGCTTTGCAACGTTTGACTGTTCCTTGATCTGTGCCTTGATCCATGAAGTCTGTTAAATCGGGATGGAGGGGTGGCAGGCCGTACGGGTCAAAGTATTCACCCTGCTGTTCTGTCAAGTACACGGCCACCCAATGTCCACCGGACCGATCCATCGGGTCCGTGTTGAGAACGTAAGCAGCAGGATACATACGGTTTAATGGGAACACATCTCGGGCGAACACCCCTTGAAAGACCATACGTGTCCCTGTGTCATTCTCCAGCACTGTGGTTATCTAGTCTGTATCCATGTTAGGTGGCAAAGTCACACAGGACGTTGCGCGCCTTGTCCACTTGAATGATGTTGTCAAACTCGGCGTAGCAGATCGCATTGACGGTGGTCCCCAGCGCTCGTGCAAAGTGGATTTCCAACCGTAAATTGCCTTGCTTGGCTAGGGCCAGCTGATGGTCGTTCTCTAAGGTGGAGGTCAGATCGAAACAGAACAACGTGTATCCGTTCAGGTAGTCTTCCCGACTGATCATATTCCCTTCGTCCTGGTTGATTTGACCGGTGGCTGTAAACAGGCTCTGATAGGCTCGAATGAAATTCCTGCGCCCAAAGTTGGGTGTTAAGGCCGTGGCTGGGACCTGTTGTCCGTCCACATGCAGGGCCACGAAATTGATGCCGAAATGTTTAAAACCAAACGGATTCTCTGGATAGGCTCCGCTGAAACTGGTATTTTCCACTTTGGCCAGGATCAATCGCTTGGGTACTACCCTCAGGAACAGGTTTTCTTTGTTGGCGCTCATATTTCCAACAGGCACAGAGAACACTTTGGTTTGCACACGTCGGATAGGGTACTGGGCTGGTTTTGTTTCCAAGGCTTTGAGGTGTCCCAACTGAACGGCTGGATTCGGTTTCACTTCTCGGACATACAGGACGGCGTCTTGGATGACGATCTTATAGTCGGCTGCATGCCCCTCTACGTCATTGGTCATCGAGGCGAAGGTCGGAGGCGCCCGTATCAGTCGGATTTTGATGGGGATCTTGTTCAAGAGGTACCGGTCTTGCATGAAAATGTCTGCGTGCAGCCGACCCATGAGATCCACCGAGGCGCCGTTCGCGGTGAAAGCCTTCCGTTTGTTATATCATTCATTGTCCACTGTGCTCATGTGCTCGGCCGTGTCTTGGTAGAATAAAGCGGCTGTCAGCTGATACTTTTTAGCCTCTCGTCCATACGACAACAGTGCCTCGATGTAGGCTCGATAGGAATACGTGTTGGTCGAGTCACTGATGAGTTTGTCGCTGAGACAAATATCCACCTGTTGGAACATCGAGTGCAGCCAGAGATTCGTCGGGCCCACCGTTGCAGCTTGAACGATTCTAGAGCCATCCCCATTGACGACCATGGCTTTCACATACAAGTACGTATGGGCTAAATCCACATAGGCCGTAACCGCATTATTGATGGTGACCTCGATGGGCCCTGTTTCGTTGTTGCTGGAGAGCGGGAGATGCTCCACCCATAACCCTTGTTCGGCACTGGTCTGTGTGGGCGGGACGGTCCACAAATCAAATTCACTGTTGGTGGAGGGGCAGGACTCTGTGTGGATTAAGGACATGTTTTAAGAATAGATATCCTGGGTCTTCGATGTGCGTCGTCGCTGGGTCGGCCGTCGAATGGTGTGTGGTCTCGGTGGTGCAGGTCTTTTATTCTCTACGGTGCGTTGTGCTTTGGCGACCAAGACGCCTCCCGCTTCTTGGGCCCGCCGTTTCAAGGCTTTTTTGGGTGCCGTACCGCCCAAGACATCACCGGCCATTTGCAGTCCACTTCGGACAGCTTGTTTGCCGATCGCTTTCACTCCACTCGTCACCAAGGGCACGAACGTTTTGACGATACTCCCGAGTATGTTCCCCAGCCCATGTCCTCGTTGCATGCGTGCACCACTAGAGACAGGGAGGCCACCCCGGCCTGTTGGGCATAATAGTCCATATAGCTGCGTGGATCGCACTCGTAAGGCACCTTAATTATACAAGTGGGGAGCACATGCTTGTCGAAAATGAAGTGTCAGCACCCCTTTTCCTCGTTCGAATGCCACCGGTCGTCCCGTGTCATCTCTTATATCCGCCGTGATAGTGTTGATGTCGGTTTGTCGCACGGGTAGGTAGAGCATGTGGATGAAACTGTGGGTGACTTGATCTCCATACATCTTTTTTATGAGGACCACCCGTAACAGAGGTGTGTTGATATCGCCCACGATGCGGTTGTCGACCACGTCTGAGTAAACGTAGAGTCCGTACATACCCGACTTCATATCCATCGGGATCTGGCCATGGTCCTCGGATGGACCCGTGTAGGTCGAGTGAGCGAGACCCAGCATTTGCTGTAGAATAGGACTCAGTACGACACTCACGTTGGCGGTGAAGAGGATCTGTGCCTTGTCGTTGTGTGCGTTGTAATCGAAGTCCGCGTGATTCTTGAAGGGAAAGGATTTGACGGGTGTTGAAGTATTCGTGACCTCCAGTAGAGCCTTATATTGCAACAGTTTTGTCAGCCCCTGCATGAACTCCTTGGGGGTATCGTATTGGCCTTCGGGGAGAGTGAGTCGGGTATTTTTTTCCTTCGTAGGTCACCTCGTACCACACTTCATTGGCTCGCACGCTGTACCACGAGTAAGGGTATCGGATATCCAAGAGACCACAATCCCATCGTCCAGGTAAATGCAACGGTTGCGGTAACTGGGTCACGTACTTGGCCAAGGTGTTGTCAGGAAACACATCCAGCGAACTGTTACTGGGTAGCGTGAGGTAGAACATGGCGACAGAGCTGTCCTGCTGCTGTTGTTGGTTTTAATAGGTGTTCCAGGCCTTGGGCGGTGGTGTCCGGCGTCGTGTTCGTCGCGGTGACTTGCTACGTGTCACGGCTATGGAGATGTGGGGTGTCTCGATAAAAGGTGGTTTTTTAAAGGAGTGAAAAGAATGTGCCCGTTGTTGTCGTGTTTTGGGGGGTGACTCCGGTTCCCATTCGACTTCCCAAGAAGGTAGTGAGCCACTCGGTGATTGCTGGGTCCGCTGCATCCAGACCCAGCGCTGGGAGTTCCCCACCAATTCCTTTTTTACATGCATGTCTTTCAAGCCTTGAGCGAAGACCTCCCATCCTCGAGGATCCGTGTGCGATCTGCGTTGACGCATCAGGTCATTCACTAAATCCGTCATGTGGGTACCGGGGCCCACCTGATTCTGCACCAGTAGTTCGCCTTTATCGTTTCAATTCATGTTAGAATTCTGTCTATCCGTTGAAATACCAGGCCATCTTGTTTCTTGAACGATGCAGGTACACTCTTCAGGACTTCATCTTCCACCCACTGTGGGGCTGTGGGTGGTACCCCTGGTAATGGCGGCTGTTGGAGCGGTGCTGCGGTCGGCGGTATGTCGCGTGGTGGTGGTGGTGGTGCTGGGGTAGAGAGCGTTTTATATTGGTCCATGAACGTCATGTACCGTTGAAGCGTCTCATTGTACCGTTGTACTTTCTCACTGTCGCTTAACCCCGGTCTTTGTAAGATCTGTTGCATTTCTTCATCGAGGGTGTTTATGATCTTCACCGTAGGTGGGACAGGGTAGTGCGATTGGAGGTTTTGAAGGAGCCGTGGTTCGACGAGGACCATTTTTTTCGTGTGGTTCATTGTCGACCGAAGAGTCCACCCAATACTGGACCCAACACGGAAGCGGCCAACGGTGCTAATATGGGCTCGAGAAAGCCGCCTTTCTGTAACACCTTTTTCTTTTGTGTTTGAGGGACTCGCTTTTGGACTAGGGTTCGGAGACCTGTCTTATGCTTGGTTAACTTGATCTTCTGAGCCGGAGTCAGTGGTACGTTGCCTTTTAACAGGTTGTACCCGATCTCGCACAGACAGCGTACAAGGTCAGGGTCCGCACCGCGTACAACGGTTCGGAACAACTCGGGAGGGGCCACCTTCAATACACGGAGCGTCGGGGCGTGCTTCCGTACTCGCGCAGACATCATGTACAACTAATACTAGAACCCACAACTCTGCTCTTTTTATCCTTTTGTGGGCTACCTCCTGAATATCGAACAACCATGATGTGGTATTAATTCTTTTTATTATCCCCATCATCAAACACACACATACCCCAGTTGGGGAGCCACTGTGGGTGTGTCTACATTATTTTTGCATGTAAACGTGGTGGGTCTCTCCGGGAAAGATTCCGGTCCGTAGTTGAAGGTGATCGGGGGTGGCTTGCTTGAGGTCGAAGAGCATATACTTGTGCTGAGGGGTTGTCGCATCTTCAAAGGCTTCCAACGCAAACGGTGTGCGGCCGGGATACATCTGTCACGCCAGTTGCAGCAGTTGAGTGGTATCTCTCGGGTTTTTAAAGACCACCAGGTAGTGGGCATTCTAGCTGATGTTCCGATGTTCTTTGTTTTTACTGAACAGATTCTGCACAATGTAGATGATGCTGAGCCGTCGATGATGGCTGCCTTTGGTAAAGAGTTGGGTGACGCGCGCATCCGTCTCCGTCATGAGATCATCCAGAACCACCAAGGTGTCGGGTTCCAAATCGGCCAGGTTATGTAGGCCTTTCACGAACGTGATATGGGGCATTGCTGCATACGCTGCCTGCCATTCTCCGTAACACCACACGACACGGGCAATGGGTGGGGTGATCATGCTGTCGGCGTGTTGAAGGAGCTTCCTGACGTAGTGCGTTTTGCTGAAACCCGTCGGTCCTGTGATGACGCAAGTGAAGGGATGTTGCCACCGAGGGTCCATGTTTCGAGCTGTATGCGCTGTCGTGGTATCCCGCTCTTGTAAATTTGGTACGAGTGGTGGTGCGTACAAAGTCGGTCGTCGTTGTCAATGGGCCTTCACTGTGAGTGATGAAATCCGGTGGGTTTTCAGACGTAGTGGGTGTACTTGGTGTAGAGCTCGATGTGGACTGTATACTCGGTGTTAAACTCGGCGTGGCTTGTACACGTGGTGTGGTGGTGATGACTGGGCTCGTTTCGATCACGGCGTTGACTGGTGTAGAGAAGGTCTGTAGACTGGTTTGACTGCCACTCACAGCTGGAGTTCTAGGTTGGTTAAGTAGAGTGCTGAGATAGACTATGTCGTAAAACTCACCTCCGTACAACACACTCAGCAGGGTTAGCAATATCAAAAACAAAGACAACTTGCGCTTTGCGCGTTTTGGGATCGCTGTGTTCAGAGGCAGCTGCTGTTTGTCCATAGCACCGTGGTCGAACGTGGAATGAAGGATGACGGTATCTGGCTTTGGTGGCAGTGGTGTCTGGCTTTATAGTCGTTTCACTTGGTTGGCAGCGACCCAGGAATTGAAGGAACTGGGCCAGCCTTGCCATTTGACGAAATGAAACAGTTTGCCACGTCGACGTTCCGTTTTCCAAATCTGCTCCACCTTGTAGTAGTCTTGCTTTGTTTTTACGACAGGCTGTAATTCTCTCTCGTAAAACGTCCCTAGCAACGATTCCGATTTGAAGATCTTCCAGATCATAGAGTCGCTGCTGTCGGGGTAGGCGCCCTTTAATCAGGAAGTGCTCATCGCTCCAGTTGGGCAAGTAACTTTCCTCAAATTGACCTTTGACTTTACTGATCCGTACAGGGTCCCCGACCTTGAACACCTCCCTCGGCGTTCGCTGCGATTGCCTGGGGTACGAGACACGCTGGACTTGGGCTTCATTGCGTTGGGTCACGGTAATGGGGGCTCTCTCTATACTCCGGTGATAGGCTCGATTGTAACCACTCACAAGTTTCGGGACAACATCGATGTACCGCCTCGTATTCTTATAGGTGAAATATTTATACATGCGGCCTTTGAATGTCCTGCTGAACCTCTCCACAACGGAACCCTTGGTCTCGTTGTACGTATGGAAGAAAAACACCTTCTGGGCTTTCAGAAACTGTTGGAACGGTCTGTTGAGAATTCCATGCCTTCGTCGGTTTGCAAATACATGGGTTTGCGCCCTTTCTTGAAGATGTCCTTGAACGCCGCTATAAGATTCGCCCCCGTTTTCGTCCGGATGGGTACCACCCACGCATACTTCGACAGGATATCGATGCACGTCAAGATATACCGATTCCCATCGTTGTGTTTGGCAAAGGCGCTCATATCGACCAAATCCGCTTGCCACTGGGCATTTATTCCTCCCACGATGACGCGGTTCCGTAGAAAATGGCGACGGACAGATCGATGTAAGGCATAGGTGTCTTGTTTTTTTAATCAATCTGGGTCGACATCGGGCATTACAGGCTAGTCTTTTGTGTTAAATGCCGTCATTTACATCTGACGATGATACAGCTCACCAATCTCCAATGTACGAGTTGTCACAGCGAAACAGCTCACCAATTACCAGTATACGAGTTGTCAGAGCATTTCCATCATAGCTGTCTAGATTTGTATCTAATACCGCTTATGCCGGTGCTAGGGGCCGTGTGGTCATATCATCCAAGTTGCCACATGAACAGGTACAATAAAAGCGTACCTGAGATACAACACATATCACGAATCGTTAGATTCTTGGTATGTGCTTTAGAATAGGTTAACCAGAAGACTATTCTGTGAAGTCATGTGACGCAGTCAGTATGTCGGCACCTCTTCCCACTTCCCTTATATGTGTTGTAATTGGGCACGTTGTATCCCCTGGGGGTTGTCCGCTCGATAGAGAGCCGACAATGCACTATAGGCCGCCGGACTGTCGGGACTGTAGTATAAGTTATCCAACACCTTCTCCCAGCTCTTCATGGTGACAAATGATGATGGACCCTGGCTCTATCGTTTATTTATAACGGGTATATCTTGGGCCGGAGTTTCTTTCTGATTTTCTTCGTTGGCTTCTGCCAGCACATTGTCCATGATAAATGACCAGTCCAACTCGTCTGATGACCGCTCTTCCTCCGTAAGTACTTGATCCACATCTGCCACGGCATCTTCCAATGCAGACCATAGATCAGGCTGAAGGGTAAAATGTACTGTACCCCCATCTGGCCGAGCCAATTGAGCAAAGAAGGGGCCGCGTCGGATGTACACATCGTCACACATGTGGATGAGATCGCCGTCCAGTTCACCAGACAACACCAGTTTGAATTTGGCCCAGCCCTTCCGGGAGAGACGAATGTGAGCCAGGCACGGTTGTGTAGGGTCTGCACATCACAGATGTCTCCCACCTCCTCCATGATATCGACCTTATCCGCATAGACGTGCAGGAAGACCTCGGGGGTCAAGCTGAGAAACGCCCGTATTATATGCTCCGTCATGGAGATTTGACTATCTCTCGTATTTATAGGGAGAAAAAGTTTATGACGTAAGATCAAAGGATCGGGTGCTCATGTCACTGGGCTGACTGAGTCTAGCCGGGTAACCAACGGCATCGTCGTCTGCCTCCGCTTCATTGCTAGTTTTGGTAATTTGTTCATTGGGTTCTGCCGCTGCTTCACTCAGGGCCCGAGCCCACTCCAACTGAACAGCTGACCGCTCGTCCGGTATGAACAGCTGGTCCACAATAGGCACCACTTTCTCGAAGGCTGTCCACAGATCGGGGTCTAGGGTGAAGCCTCGCGTAGGGTCTTGGTAACGGCCCAGGCGTGGAAAGAAGGGTCCACGGTGTACGTAGATGGCATTGTCTATGTGGATGAGGTTTCCGTCGAGCTCACCGCTCAACACCCGTTTAAATTTGGTCCAGCCGTCACGGTGTAGCGTAACCGTATTCGATGCGGTCTCAGCGCGCGATCAGCAAACATCTCCACGGTCTTCAACGATGGTGACTTTATCTTCATAGACGTGAAACCCCACCCGGGGTGTAAGAGGAAGGATGGCGCGTAGGGCTGGTGACATGGTTGACCCAATGGCGAACCGTGAATGACACACACTCTCACTGTCTCTCGTATTTATGGTCAGGTCCCTCGGTGACATGGTTGATGCAATGACGATCGGTGAATGGCGCACACTGTCACTGACACTCGTATGTATCGGTTGCACATAAGCGCATCTGCGGAGGCTCTGAAGAGTCGTTCTTTTTCTGTTGTTGTCATTGCCACAGCGTCAGGGTCAATAGGGCAAAGACCATTACTAGGCCAACGAGCCGTCGCTGGTTCCGGCGTGAGCGCTCGTGGTCCATAGTCCGGGCATCAAGAATGGCTGTCATAGTCCAGTAGTGGTGAGTGATAGCACACCTCTCCATCGAGTGCATTCTGTCGAGGACCGCTTCTGTGAACTCTTCCAGGATCTGGCGCCCCTCGTTGTCATCCTCATCTGCAAACATGGACAGAACCACTGCTCGGTGATCCGTGAGTGAATTAACCACGGTCGCATGCTGTAAAATGCGAGTCGCATAGGGATGGGTGTCCGTCATGGCTCTGCAACCGTAGGAATGGGGGTGTGGAATCCAGAGGGACGTGTTTTATAGACCATGTCACACATGCGCACCTAAACGTAGCTCTATGGGTGTAGTCCGTGATACGTACTATTCTGATTGGTTAGTCCAAAAAGAGAGCAACAACAACAAAGATTACAGATCAGTCCTTTTATTAGCCCATCCACAACAGCACATGCACGCTGGAGGAACCGCTATGGGTGTGTTTACATGCGGATGTTAAAGGTTAAAAGGTTAAAAGTTAAAGCTCGCGTCAGCGGTTAAAGGTCATTGCCGGTCACGTGACAGTAAACATGGAAAAACCCGGATGTAAGATGAGGACCCGGATGTAAAACCACAGTACCCGGATGGAAGACGGAGAAAAGATGGGAAAACCCACTGGGAAACACGGATGCTGACAAGGTCCCGGATGTAAAATCCACTGCCCACACACACAGACACACACACACACACGCGGCCGCGCGCGCGCGCAATGCGACCCTGTCATACACCAGTACATCTCGGTCCTCGAATTGGAGGTAGATGAACTAAATGTGCTAAAAATAGATCACCAGCAAGCGTACTATAAAAGTGAAGCGGCCTGGCCGTTTCATCCGACACTCTGTCAACCACCAAGATGTTCACTTACACAACTTGCCAGAAGTAGTTTACTCGTCTAGATAATTTACGACGCCGCGAGGCCTCCACCCACAACGATGCACGGTATACTTGTATAACCTGCGCACGGTCGTTCATTCGGGAGGATAATTTACTGCGCCACGAAGGCTCATTCCACGAGGGGACGACGGAACAACGTAACGATTGGGACGACAAACGACCCAGTCAGTTAAGACGGCATCAGCGTTTGATTCATACCCCGTCTCTACGGTTTGGGCGACAACTTTCCACTAAAGAGGCACCCAAGAGGGTCAGACCCAGTGAAGATGCCTATACTCACAGTTCAGAAGAGCCTAGATATCCAGCTAGTCCCTAGAATTACTGTTGCCAGTCATACGCCTGACGACATCGAACATTTTCTGGAAGATGCAGTGGATGTTCCTAGCGATCTGTTACAGGACGCCCATCCAGTGAGTGACATCTATCGGCGCCAATGGCCTATGATACGGCACGTTTTCCACCGTGATCGCCCTATTTCAGATATCTACAATTTCCCACTGACCGACCTCGCCCGTCTACGCAGCTACGTGGAAGCCATCTTCAATGACCAAGCTACGGTCTTCAGATTGAATGTCGCTTTCTGGTACATCTTACGTCACAAAGAGACGGACCAGTTACGGTATTATTATGCCAGAAATAACAGCCATGTGTTTGACCAACCGTTCACCATCATTTACTGGGCGTCGCTAGAGACGATGCTGGCGAAACTGGACACCGTGGATCCCTTGAGAAGGGCACAACGTCAACGCCCCAACACATAATGGGTCGTAGAGAGGGTGACCAATGTTACGCTCTTCGTTACCAAGCTGACCAACCACCCCCATCGACTGAATGCGTCACCCTTGCACTGATGAATAGCATAACATGCCGTATATACTCTCTATGTCTACATGCTGATCGTTGACTTGAGCTCAGTAAACATTAAATGTGACGGTGCGTTGAATAATAAAACATGGTGTTTGATATTTCAATTTGCTTTGCTGTGAACATACTAAACATACCCAGGGCGGCTCCCCCAGCCTGGGTATAATGTAACATTGGGGATAATAAACTCTACAAACATTGCTGAACTTGTTGTTATTCACGACAACTGCTTTCCGCTATACTTGGATGAAATATATACCCCGATGTGATATAGTGCCCTTGCACTCTTCCGGAACTTCCCTTTAACCCGTGCGCGCGCGCTCGGCTGGATAACCCGCGCGCGCTGCGGCCAGGCCGGGCCGGGCCGAGCCGGGCCGGGCCGGGCCGAGCCGGGCCGGGGAAAACTTGGATGTTGAAAAAATTGGAAATCTTCTGTATTCGGGGGTATTTTTTCCTGGTTATTCTGAAAACCGGAAGTGACGTCACACACTTGAGCAGACCCAACAAACCACGTGACCTACGCAGTAACCTACAAAAATCCGGATGTAAGATGAGTACCCTAATTTTACATGCACCCACCCAAGCACCCAGACCCCGATAAGCCCGGGGACAGATATTCGCCCTTTGGGATAGGGTGTTCCGGTTTTTATATTTTTTTCTGGAGAAACTTTTACATACACCCACTCTCCCAACCTACCTCTCTCAGAAGGCCCCGATAAGCAGGGGACCGATATTAGCCCTTTGGGATAGGCTTGATAGGAGTTTTCCCTTATTGTAGGGGTAAAGTCCGTGTTCCGCTTTTTATATTTTCGGTAAGAATCATAATTTTACATGCACCCACCCATGATTGGATAGCCCTGGAGGAACGCTTCACTTTAATACCTCACTCGACCCAATCAGTCCACTAGGGGCCCCTCTCGCCCCTGAAGATTGCCGAACATTCTCACGAAAGCCCACGTATTTGGGACTACTTTCTGTCCGCGGAGGCAGACCGCATCACCGTCAGACCGCATCACCGCGGAGGAATACATGTCTTAAGGTCACGCCCGATTCACGCAGACCGGAAGTGACGTCATACACTTGCGCAGAACACTCATGCGCACACCTCCTCATGACCTCAAGACCTGCGCAGAACACTTCTACTCTGACCATTTTCGGTTTCTCGCGCATGCGCAGTGACGAGCCAAAGCGTCGAAAAGGGTTTTACCTACTACTAATATGGATCAAATTACCCTACTATTCTATTAAATTAACAGTGTATATATTTCATAGATTTGCTCAAGAAAGCAAATCCTTCTTGGAATTGCAACATTGGAGAGAAATGAAAGTTATATGGGATTTGTTTGACTACGATTGTATTGTTTCGTCAGTTAGCTGACATCATGGTATAGAATGTATAGTATATAGTGGCCTAGGATGGAGCCAAAGGTAACCCATCCATGTCCAGAAAACATTACCCAGGTGTACAAGAACCCGGATGTAGGCGCGGACGTAGGCGAAAGCATCCCAGTACCCGGATGTAGGCGCAGTCGTGAACGAAATTCTAGTACCCGTCCAATGGTTCTTTTATCGATCGCTCATTGGCCCTTTTTCTCGACCGATGATTGGTCCAAATGGAACTGCCCATCCTTCCCAGGTTAATTTACAATCCCCTTTTGTGGATATATACAGACACCACCACCAACACCACCACCACACACTCCACACACACACACACACACACACCACCACCACCACCACCGCCACCGCCGGGCGTTGACGGGCGTCAACGCCCGGTGGTGGTGGTGGGAACTCCGGTGTGGCAGAGCTCTTGGATCGGAGCTCTTGGAGCTCAAAGCCTGTGAAGCTTAGATCTCGGAAGTGACATGACACACACACCACCATCACCACCACCACCACCGCCGCCACCGCCGGGCGCTGACGGGCGTCAACGCCCGGTGGTGGTGGTGGGAACTCCCGTGTGGCAGAGCTCTTGGATCGGAGCTCTTGGAGCTCAAAGCCTGTGGAGCTCAGATCTCGGAAGTGACATGACACACACACACACACCACCACCACCACCACCACCACCACCACCACCGCCGCCGCCGCCTGGCGTTGACGGGCGTCAACGCCCGGTGGTGGTGGTGGGAACTCCCATGTGGCAGAGCTCTTGGATCGGAGCTCTTGGAGCTCAAAGCCTGTGGAGGTCAGATCTCGGAAGTGACATTTGCATACGACCTCTGTGAGGTCACTTCCGCTTCCGTTCACGTGACCGGAACTGACCTTTGACCCCTGCGCGCAGTTTTTATCCGGTATTGTTAGCGGGCGCAGGGGTCAAAGGTCAATTCCGGTCACGTGAACGGAAGCGGAAGTGACCTCACAGAGGTCGTATGCAAATGTCGCTTCCAAGATCTGAGCTCCACAGGATTTGAGCTCCAAGAGCTCCGATCCAAGGGCTCTGCCACACGGGAGTTCCCACCACCACCACCGGGTGTTGACGCCCGTCAACGCCCAGCGGTGGCGGTGGCGGTGGTGGTGGTGGTGGTGGTGGTGTGTGTGTCATGTCACTTCCGAGATCTGAGCTCCACAGGCTTTGAGCTCTAAGAACACCGATCCAAGAGCTCTGCCAGACGGGAGTTCCCACCACAACCACCGGGCGTTAACGCCTGTCAACGACCGGCGGTGGCGGTGGTGGTGGTGGTGGTGGTGGTGTGTGTGTGTGTGTGTGTGTGTGTGGTAGTGTATGGTGGTGGTGTTGGTGGTGGTGTCTGTACATATCCACAAAAGGGGATTGTAAATTAACCTGCGACGGATGGGCAGTTCCATTTGGACAAACCAGCGGTCGAGAAAAAGAGCCAATGAGCGATCGATAAAAGAACCAATGGACGGGTACTAGAATTTGGTTCACGTCTGCGCCTACATCCGGGTACTATGGGTCTACCCAGACCTCGGTGACTTTTTCCAAAAATGTCACTGTTTCGCTCCGGGACCCCTCCCATCGTGTTCTAAATGACGAGACGTGAAAAACAAATCCAAACAGCCCATATCACAATGAACGTTTGTGAATTTCCCAGGTTGAACCGTTTCGTGGCGGGACATTTCCTATCATGTTTGTCTTGACGAGACTAAGAAAACAAATCCAAACAACCATACCGCCAATGTCTAGAAGTAGGTTTCCCAGTGGGACAAACATTGGTCCTATACTCCTAGTATGGGACTATATAGGTCTCCCTGAACTTTTTCCAAAACTTTCACCGATTCGCTCCGCGACACTTCCTATCATGTTTGTCTTGACGAGACTAAGAAAACGAGACCCCCACAACCTATACCGCAAATGTCGAGAAGTAGGTTTCCCAGGATGGTCCTATACCTCCCATACCCCATATAGGCATTTTCCCGTAATTTAGGATAAAGTTCGTGTTCCGTATTTTTTCAGGAAAAATTTTACATGCACCCAACGGCCGAGGCACTAGTCCAGGCGGATGCTCCCTCACATAGGCTTCACATTGATACCTCATACAACTCCATCGGCCCATTAGGGGCTCCCCTAGATCCCAAAACGTCTATTTCCATATCCTTTTCCCACCGCGCATGCGTAGAATGGTGACAACGCTCGAGCCACTAGTCCAGTCAGATGCCCCCTCACATAGGCTTCACATTGATACCTCATACGACTCCATCGGCCCATTAGGGGCTCCCCTAGATCCCAAAACGTCTATTTCCATACCCTTTTCCCACAATTCCCTGTCTGCGCATGCGCAGAATGGTGACAACGCTCGAGCCACTAGTCCAGTCAGATGCCCCCTCACATAGCCTTCACATTGATACCTCATACGACTCCATCGGCCCATTAGGGGCTCCCCTAGATCCCAAAACGTCTATTTCCATACACTTTTCCCACAATTCCCTGTCTGCGCATGCGCATAATGGTGACAACGCTCGAGCCGCTAGTCCAGGCAGATGCCCCTTCACGAATGCTTCACATTGATACCCCATATGACCCCATTGGACCATTAGTGGCTCCCCTAGCTCCAAAACGTCTATTTTCATACCCTTTGGCCACCGCGCATGCGCAGAATGCCGATATTTCAACCCCACAGCCAGCCCATCAGATGCCCCTTCACGAATGCTTCACTTTGATACCTCACTCGACCCAATCGGACCATGCAGTGTATTTCAAGTATAGAGACTACTTTTTCTCCGCGGAAGCATTCTTCCTCGACCGCATCACCGCCAGACCGCATCACCGCGGAAGAATACACACGGCCGATTCACGCAGACCGGAAGTGACGTCATACATGACGTCACACTTCAGTACATGTCCTATCATGTTCACACTCCTGCATTTCATAAAAGTAAATTCTACCTCATTTGGAAGGTTCCCGATTGGCGCTCTTTTTCGCGTACCCCGAAAAAAAGACCGAATTTGCTGTTTATATACTACTCGCGCTGTACGATTACCACGATGAAGACATATAGTGGCGTCATATGAATTCACTGCGACCTCGTAATATGAATTGTACTCTCTAAAAAAGTTGGGTGAAATTTCACTCAAGTAAGAGCGGAAATTGATCCCACTCAATACTTGAGGGAGATTTTCACACAACTTGAGTTACTTTTCCCTCAACTTGAGTTAAATGCACTCAACTTGAGTGACATACACTCAAGCATAAGAGTGAAAATTGATCTCACTCAAGTTGAGTGAACTTGAGTGGTTTTAACTGGGTGAAAAGTAACTCAAGCTGAGTGAAAATTATCTCAAGTTTGAGTGAACAGGTACATTTCACTCAAACTTGAGTGGAACAGTTCACTCAAGTTGTTTTAGAGATGGTGGAAAAGTCTCTGTATCTCTAGAACGGTAGAGGCATTCCCAGACATTATATTTAATATGCTTGCGCAGGTTAGTGGATAGTAGTATACAAAGGTGAAACTGAGTCCAATTGACCTCAGAAATTTGCATATTTTGTGGAGGAAACGAGGAGGTGACAGCCAATGAGAAGCGAGTATTTTGACCTCTGACCAAAAAGCTACCTCCAGCACAGGAGAGGTGCAAATTTGCATATCACGTGACCCAGGTCAAAGATGTATTCCTCCGCGGTGATGCGGTCATGTATGGCGGTGATTCGGTCCGCGGAGAAAAAGTAATCCCTAGATAAAATGGTCCGATGGGGTCGAGTGAGGTATCCAAGTGAAGCTTATGTGAAGGGGCATCTAATGGGCTGGGTGTGGGGTGGTCAAAATGGCGGCCGTGGGGTGGGGTGGTCAAAACGGCGGCTGTGGGGTGGGGTGGTCAAAATGGCGGCGCAAGGGAGCAAACGAGGCGGTGGGGAGGTCACGGGGAGAAAAAACCCTCACATTACCCTAAAAAAAACATCTAAGCCATATAATAATAATAAACATAATCTATAGGTGTTGTACCATGTTAATAGGATCAGTCTAGCATCTGTACCACCCTAGGGTCGAACGTTTATTGTCCCGTGTATCTCCGCAGAAAATCAACAAACAAAATGGCGGCTCCAGGATGGTGTGGGGACGCCCTTTCCACATCACGGCGTCGATCATAGCGCCATCTGCACACACTGACGCAAGGGAGACAACTCGTGTGGCCCAAGGATATGGAAATAGCCGTGTTGGAGCTAGGGGAGTTACTACTGGTCCAGTGGGGTCGAGTGATGTATCAATGTGAAGCCTATGTGAGGGGGCATCTGATGGGCTGGGTGTGGGGTTGAACTAGAGTCATTCTGCGCATGCGCGGTGGCCCAAGGGTATGGAAATAGCCGTGTTGGAGCTAGGGGAGTTACTACTGGTCCAGTGGGGTCGAGTGAGGTATCAAAGTGAAGCCTAGGTGAGGGGGCATCTGACTGGACTAGTGGGTTTGAAATAGCGTCATTCTGCGCATGCGCGGTGGCCCAAGGGTATGGAAATAGCCGTGTTGGGAGCTAGCGAAGCCAATAATGGTCCAATGGGGTCGTATCAGGTATCGAAGTGAAGCCTAGGTGAGGGGGCATCTGACTGGACTAGTTGGTTTGAACTAGCGTCATTCTGCGCATGCGCGGTGGCCCAAGGGTATGAACATAGCCGTGTTGGAGCTAGGGGAGTTACTCATGGTCCAGTGGGGTCGAGTGAGGTATCAAAGTGAAGCCTAGGTGAGGGGGCATCTGACTGGACTAGTGGGTTTGAAATAGCGTCATTCTGCGCATGCGCGGTGGCCCAATGGTATGGAAATAGCCGTGTTGGGAGCTAGCGAAGCCAATAATGGTCCAATGGTGTCGTATGAGGTATCAACGTGAAGCCTAGGTGAAGGGGCATCTGACTGGGCTAGTGGGTTTGAACTAGCGTCATTCTGCGCATGCGCATAGACGTTTTGGGATGTAGGGGAATCCCTAATGATCCAATGGGGTCGAGTGAGGTATCAAAGTGAAGCTTAGGTGAAGGGGCATCTAATGGGTTGGGTGTGCGGTAGCCATTCTGCGCATGCGCAGATGCAATGCGGAGCTCTCGTCCAATCAGAAGTGAGTATTTCAAATCCGCCACGGAGCTCTCGTCCAATCAGAAGCGAGTATTTTGACCCGGTGCATTATGGGACATATCCAAGATGGCGGCACGTATGTTCAAGATGGTGGCACATCCGGTGTCGAAAACTGGCCATTTTTGTCGGGATGTGGTCACCTAGTGTCGAAAACTGGACCCTGTATGGGTCCCCCTAGACGTGTTGGAGCTAGGGGAGCCACGAATGGTCCAATGGGGTCGAGTGAGGTATCAAAGTGAAGCATTCGTGAAGGGGCATCTGATGGGCTGGGTGTGAGGTTGAACTATGGGCATTCTGCGCATGCGCAGTCTGGCCGTAGTATAGAAATAGACGTGTTGGGGTGGTGTTGGGCCCCTAGTGGGTCGATGGGATCGAGTGAGGTATCCATGTGAAGCCTAGGTGAGGGAGTTACACTAGGGTGTCGTTTCCATTCTGCTGCGCAGGTCACGTGGGGGTTGTGACGTCACTTACGGGTTTTTCACTAAAAAACTACCTCCAAACATAGAAGAGTTCCAATGTTTCCCCTTAGACGTCCGTATGTTCAACCGCCGGGTTTTGTTTTTCCCGCCCCGGCCCCCCAGCGCGAGCGGCGCGCGCGTCATCACGCGGATGAATGTCGGATCTGTATTATGCAATCAGATAGCGGTTGTCGTGAAAAAAACAAGTTTAGCAATATTTATATAGTTTATTACCCCCAATGTTACATCATACCCAGGCTGGGGGAGCCGCCCTGGGTATGTTTAGTATGTTCACAGCAAAACAAATTGAAATATCAAACACCATGTTTTATTATTTAACACATTGTCACATTAGGTACAAGGGTTTACTGAGCTCAAGTCAGCGAGCAGCATGTAGACATAGAGTGTGTGTACGGCATGATATTCATCAGTGCACGGGTGACGCATTCAACCGATGGGGGTGATCGGTCAGCTTGGTCAGGAAAAACGTGACATTGGTTACCCTCTCTACCACCCATTGAATGTTGGGGCGTTGACGATGCGCCCATCTCAAGGCATCCACGGTGTCCAGTATCTCCAGCATCGTCTCTAGTGACCCCCGGTTAATGATGGTGACCGGCTGGTCAAACACATGGTTGTTGGCACTGGGATAATAATACTGTAACTGGTCCGTCTTTTTATGACGTAAGATGTACCCGAAAGCGACATTCAATGTAAAGGCCGTAGTTTGATCGTTGAAGATGGCTTCCACGTAGCTGCGTAGACAGGTGCGGTTGGTCAGTGGGAAATTGTAGATATCTTGAGGGTGGAAACAGTACCGTGTCATGGACCAATGGCGCCGATCGATGTCACTGATTGGATGGTTGTCCTGTAAGAGATCGCTAGGAACATTTATGGGCTCCACCAGAAAATGTTCGATGTTGTCAGGACTCGAAACCGTAACGCTGGGGTCCAGCTGGATATTCAGGCTCTTCAGAACTGTGGGTATAGGCGGGCTCTCCTTCATCGCATCACCAGTGGCGTTCGTCTCCCCGGGCTTATCTTCACTGGGTCTGACCTTCCGTGGCTCCTCTTCAGTAGGAGGTTGTCGTTCATGCTCATGGGCATGAATCAAACGTTGGTGACGCAGCAACTGACTGCGTCGTTTGAAGAGTTGATCACAATCCTCGTATGGACGCTTGGGTGGCCCATGAATTGAACGTTCGTGGCGCAGTAAATCATCCTCCCGATTAAATGACCGTGCGCAGGTTATACAAGTATACCGTGCATCGTTGTGGGTGGAGGCCTCGTGGCGTCGTAAATTAGCTAGACGAGTAAACTGCTTCTGGCAAGTTGTGCAAGTGAACATCTTGGTGGTTGACAGAGAGTCTGATGAAACGGCAAGGCCGCTCCCCTTTTATAGCACGCTAGATGGTGATATATTTTTAGCACACTCTACCCCAAGTCGAGGATCGAGACTGGTGTACTGGTGTACGACTGAGCCGCATTGCGCAGACGCGAAGTACCCGGATGATAGACACGGACGTCACCGATCCGAAAAGACACGGACTTTACCGAAAAGACACGGACTTTACCGAAAAGACACGGACTTTACCGAAAAGACACGGACTTTAGCGAAAAGACACGGACGTACCCGGAAAGACACGAAGGTGATCGCCGTTGTGGGAAAACCCCCACAGACAGGTCAGTACATGCATTCCTATGATGTTCACGCATAATAAAAAGGATTGACCTGTAATCTGTGTTGTTGTTGTTGCTCCCTTTTTTGGACTAACCCATCAGAATAGTACGTATCACGGACTACACCCGTAGAGCTACATCTGGTCTATAAAACACGTCCCTCTGGATCCTACACCTTCATTTCTACGGTTGCAGAGCCATGGCGGAGATCCAGCCCCATGCGACTCGCATTTTACAGTATGCCACCGTGGTGAATTCATTCACGGGTTACCGAGCAGTGGTCCGGTCCATGTTTGCAGATGGCGACGACAACGAGGGACGACGCCAGATCCTGAACGAGTTCACAGAAGCGGTCCTCCACAGAGTGCACTCGATGGAGAGGCGTGCCATCACTCACCACTACTGGACTATGACAGCCATCCTTGATGCTCGGGCTGTGGACCACGAGCGCTCACGCCGGAACCAACTACGGCTTGCTGGCCTCATACTAGTCTGTGCTCTATTGACCCTGGCGCTGTGGTATTGACACTATAAATACCAGGGTCAGACAGAGTGTGTGTCATTCACCGTTCGAAATTTGGAGCAAGCATGTCATCCGACCTACGAGCCATCCTGCCCCTTACACCCCAGGTGGGGTTACACGTCTATGAAGATAAAGTCACCCTGGTGGAAGACCGTGGAGCTATTTGCTGGGCGCCCGCTGAGACCGTATCGAATACGGTGACACTACCTCGTGACGGCTGGACCAAATTTAAACGGATGTTGAGCGGTGAGCTCGACGGACACCTCATCCACATAGACAATGCCATCTACGTATACCGTACCTCCCTCTTCCTACGCCTGGGCCGCTACCAAGACCCCAAGCGAGGCTTCACCCTAGACCCCGCTCTGTGGTCAGCCTTGGAGAAAGTGGTGCCTATTGTGGACCAGCTGTTTACACCGGACGAGCGATCATCAGACCAGTTGGCGTGGGCTCGTGCTATGGAGGACGCGCTGGCTGAACCCCATGAACAACTACATGAACCCGACGACGACGATGCCATTGACTACCCGGCTAGACTCAGTCAGCCCAGTGACATGACCACCTGATCCTTTGATCTCACGGGGTTGTCCCTATAAATACGAGAGACAGTCAAATCTGGTACCATTCACGTACTGACCATGGCGGAGCATATGATACTGGCGTATCTCAGCTTGACCCCCGAGGTTTTCCTGCACGTGTATGCGGATAAGGTCGATATCATGGAGGAGGTGGGAGACATCTGTGATGCGGACCCTACACAACCGTGCCCGGCTCACATTCGTCTGTCCCGGGAGGGCTGGACCAAATTCAAACGGGTGTTGTCTGGTGAACTGGACGGCGATCTCATCCACTTGTGTCACGATGTGTACATCCGACGCGGCCCTTTCTTTGCTCAATTGGCTCGGCTAGATGGGGGTACAGTGCATTTTACCCTTCACCCTGATCTATGGTCTGCATTGGAAGATGCCGTGGTAGATGTGGATGAAGTGTTTATCAAGCGGTCATCAGACGAGTTGGACTGGTCATTGACCATGGACACTGTGAAAGCCAATGAAGAAAATCAGAAAGAAACTCCGGCCCAAGATATACCCGTTATAAATAAACGATAGAGCCAGGGTCCATCATCATTGTGTCACCATGGAGCGCTGGGAGAAGGTGTTGGATAACTTATACTACAGTCCCGACAGTCCGGCGGCCTATAGTGCATTGTCGGCTCTCTATCGAGCGGCCAAACCCCAGGGGATACAACGTGCCCAAGTCCGAGATTGGTTAAGAAAACAAGACACCTATACCTTACATCGATCTGTCCGTCGCCATTTTCTACGGAACCGCGTCATCGTGGGAGGAATAGATGCCCAGTGGCAAGCGGATTTGGTCGATATGAGCGCCTTTGCCAAACACAACGATGGGAATCGGTATATCTTGACGTGCATCGATATCCTATCCAAGTATGCGTGGGTGGTACCCATCCGGACGAAAACGGGGGCGAATCTCATAGGGGCGTTCAAAGACATCTTCAAGACCGGGCGCAAACCTTTGTATTTGCGCGGGTTCTCCGGCCGCAGCGCGCGCGAGTTCTCCGGAAGTGCGCGTCATCCCCGGCAGTGCGCGCGCGGACGCGGGTCAAAAGGTCAAAGGGTCACCTCCAGGTCAGACGGTCCAATGTCCAATGAGACAATGTTGCGGCATCGCGATAGTCAGAGCTTGAGCACAAAAAAGGGGATTCTAGATGAACCTGGGAAAGATGGGCAGTTCCATTTGGACCAATCAGCGGTCGAGAAAAAGAGCCAATCAGCGGTCGAGAAAAAGAACCAATTAGCGGTCGAACAATCAGCCAATCGAATTGGGGTACTCACGGTGTGCTTTCGCTGACGTCCGCGCCTACATCTGGGTTCTTGTACACCCGGGTAATGTTTTCTGGACATGGATGGGTTACCTTTGGCTCCATTCTAGGCCACTGCTTGGCTAATACGGTGTTCAAAACCAGTTTCATGCATTATGCTCATAGAACTTATAGTAATAATCTATACGTGTTGGACGAGTCTCTTCACTCACCGTATACACGTACCTCAATGAAATGCCCGCTCCAAGCCTAGACCAAAAACACGTACTTGGTCTGTAGGCTGATTTCATTGGCTCTCTATTTTTACTATAGTGCTCTTGCATTCTAACATTCATGGGTTACATAGAACTTATAGTCATCAACATAATCTATACGTGTTGGACGAGTCTCTTCACTCACCGTATACACGTACCTCAATGAAATGCCCGCTCCAAACCTAGACCAAAAACACGTACTTGGTCTGTAGGCTGATTTCATTGGCTCTCTATTTTTACTATAGTGCTGTTGCATTCTAACATTGATGGGTTACATTTTGGCCCCATCCTACACCACCGATTTCAGTTTGACTGAATCTCCACATTGGGTATTGATGCATTATGAATAAAACACACAAGACAGGGTTTTTTGGTGAGATCTCATTTCTTTTTATTCAGTGAACAACAACAACGTGAGAACAACCACGTGAAAACTGAAGCCCAGAACAAGGGGCTTGTAATTAATTGAAGCCCAGAACAAGGGGCTTGCACATTGAAGCCCAGAACAAGGGGCTTGTAAACTTAAGCCCAGAACAAGGGGCTTGTAATTAACTTGAGCCCAGAACGGGGCTTGTACATTGAAATGATGGGCGGCCCAGTCATAGACGAGTACATCGCGGTCCTCGGCCTTGGGGTACTCGTCAAACATCTGTACGATGGTAGATAAGGGTCTTCCCCGGCATCGATGGTACAGGTGAAACAAGCAATATTGTCCGCACACGCCACTGGTCAGGCTTTGCAACGTTTGACTGTTCCAACACCACGTCTCTGTGCCTTGATCCATGAAGTCTGTTAAATCAGGATGGAGGGGTGGCAGGCCGTACGGGTCAAAGTATTCGCCCTGCTGTTCTCTCAAGTACACGGCCACCCAGTGTTCACCGGGTCGATCCATCGGGTCCGTGTTGAGAACGTAAGCAGCAGGATACATACGGTCTAATGGGAACACATCTCGGGCGAACACCCCTTGAAAGACCATACGTGTCCCTGGGTCATTCTTCAGCACGGTGGTTATCTGGTCTGTATCCATGTTAGGTGGAAAAGTCACACAGGACGTTGCGCGCCTTGTCCACTTGAATGATGTTGTCAAACTCGGCGTAGTAGATCACATTGATGGTGGTCCCCAGGGCTCGTGCAAAGTGGATTTTCAACCGTAAGTTGCCTTGCTTGGCCAGGGCCAGCTGATGGTCGTTCTCTAAGGTGGGGGTCAGATCGAAACAGAACAACGTGTATCCGTTCCCGTAGTCCTCCCGATCAAATTCCCTTCGTCCTGGTTGATTTTACCGGTGGCTGT